>VDFB02270651.1:286015215-286118947 GCA_007258455.2 Sequoia sempervirens | reverse complement strand
GAAAGGGAGAGAGAAGATAGGGGAGAGAGGGAGGGAGAGATGGTGAGAGATAGAGAGGGGGCTGGGAGATAGCTGAGAGGGCGAAGGAAAGAAAGGAATATTGATAGGTAGAGTAGGAAGAGGGAGTGACATAGATAGTGGGAGATATAGAGAGATAATTATATTAATTATATTATAATAATTATAATATTAATTTAATATTATAAATTTAGCTAATATTATAATATATTAATATATATTATAATAATTGTAATATTATATATTATATTAATATATACTATAATAATTGTAATATTATATAAATATTATAAATTTAGCTAATATTATATAATTATATTAATTATATATAATTTATTATGTAAAATTTAACAATATGGCACCACAATTTTCATTTTAATTGACTTAATAAAAACCTAGCTCGTCAATTGGAGAAGTGAGTCGCGCGCCAGGAGGAAAGTTTGCAGGAAGCCCAAGGATCGAGCTTGCTTGGCTGCAAAATTGGAATTTTTGCAATTTTTTTTTGCTATGAAGGCCTCTGCATCTTGTACGTCGCCAAAATGGTTTGTATATTTCATCTGAAATTTGTGAATCTGCCTTTTATAGGGTTTTTGATTTTATTTGGTTTGTCTTCAATGCCAGTGGTCCATTATATTGTGTTCATTTAACCTTAGTAACTGTACATTGTCTGAAACATTTGATTGAATCAACATTGTGCATTCACATTATACTGTGGTGTCATGTTTCTTCCTTTTCATACTCGGCCTCATCACTAGGTATTGCAATTTTGATATTGTTGGCATTCTTAAATCACATGCTCTTTCCTTATATGGATGCCTCTCAAGTTATGACATTGCATGGAGTATGGAAGATTCATACGCCACAAATTCCTCTCCTTACAAAGTTACTTGCTACTATAGTTTAATACTCAACACCTGAAACCACTAAATACCACTCAAAACAAAACAAACAACCAAAGAATTTTATCAAAAAGTTGACTGCCTTGCTGCTATGGGCTAAAAGCCTAAAACAAGTGCTTTTGAACAAGCTATGGGAAAAAAATCTATAAAAGCATAATAGCAATAGCATAGACAAGGTAGTGAACTATTTGGAAAAATGCCTCAAATAATTGTGGTCTCATGGTGATGGAATTCCATGATGAATGCCTATGGCTATGGATTGTCATGGATTGTCATGGCATTCCATCTTCATGAGACTACATTTATTTGAGGAATTTTTTCAAATAGTCCATTGCCTTGCTATGCTACCACATTTTTCATTCATGACTACCAAATCATTTTATCAAACAATTCCATGCCTTAATGCTATGGCTAAAAGCTTAAAACAGATGCTTTCAATCAAGCTATGGATGATTGGAAAAAAAATTCTAAGCATAATAGCAAGCAATAACATAGACAAGGCAATGAACTGTTTGAAAAAATGCCTCAATGGTGATGGAATGCCATGACAAGCCATATACAAGGCAGTGAACTATTTGAAAAAATGCCTCAAAGAAATGTGGTCTCATGGTGATGGAATGCCTCAAAGAAATGTGGTCCAATGGTGCCATCACCATGAGACCACATTTCTTTGAGGCATTTTTTCAAATAGTTCATTGCCTTGTATATGGATTTTCATGGCATTCCATCACCATTGAGTCATTTTCCATCACCATGAGACCACATTTCTTTGAGGCAAGCTCTTGGGCATTTTTTTATTACCTAGAATTATCCTTGAAAAAAAAAACAAGAAGAGCAAGCTCATTGTTGACAAAAGGAATATATTCAAGGATACCAACATATGCCTCACTAGAATGAGAGTCCTCCAATTTGTCAAGAATCTCATCTAAAGTATCAAATTCATTCTCGTAAATTTTTCTATTGTCTATTTTATTATTTCCTACACAATCAAGGATGAAATTCTATTAGCTACAAGTCTATTAATATTCTTAAGAATTCTTGGGCCATGCCTTCTTTGATGACCATCCATTTTACATAGAAAACAAGCATTCAAACCTCTCAAAACTTCAATATCATGTTTAGTTTGATTATCACTCAATTGAAAGCAAAAAATATGTAGAATACACTCATCAGATTTGAGAGATATAAAAACCCTAGAGTTAAGATGGGGAAGACTAGACCTTGTTTCTTCCACTTGCAACACATTACCCAAAGATTTGAGGACTTGAGGGATAAAATTTCACATCTAAGTAGAGATATTTTAAAATTCTAACCACCTTAACATATAATTGGCTAAAGCATTACATAGGGTAGAATCAAGGGTTCAAAGATGGACCAAAAAAAAAAATTCCCATATTCTAAAATTCTTTTTTTTAAACTCTTGATTGCATACCATGAGTTTTGAAGAAGAAAGTGAATAAATATTTATGTATCATTCTATAGAAAGAAACATAGACAAGGCAGTGAACTATTTGGAAAAATGCCTCAAAGAAATATGGTCTCATGGAAATGAATCAACCTACTTTTGGTTGTCACACTTTTACTTATCAAGGAAAAATCTTATGATAGTGCATTCAAACTGCCCTTCATGTGCACAAACAACCAAAACAACTCCCATCACAAATGAGATAGCTTCCAAAAACTCTCAGGAAAATAATAAAGGTCTTCTAGCTACTTAATCTCATGGAGTGTCATGTCTATGCTTTTTTATTTCATCACAGTCCCAAATCTCGCCTTTTGACATCATACAAGACCTACCCCACTATTATGCTTTAGAATGCACCATTTTCTTTCACATTTTTCTTTACATTAGATTGCCATTTTAACCCTAATGAGGATTTTAAAAAATGCTCTAAAAGGTTTTTTTTCTACTTGATCCTATTGTAGAAGACTACTCTTTAATCTTTAGATTTTCCACCTAATGCATTTGTCACTATTCTTGCTTTTCAACCTTGGATCTTAAAGTAAATTTGAACCACCTTCATAGCTTCCTGTACATGCCTTTTCATTCATAGTCTTCATCCTTGTCAAAACTTCCAAAGTTGTTCATTTATCAAGGTTTACACTTCCAAAGATATGATATAAGGGATGAGGATGGGATCATGTCTCAAATGATTTTGGCAGAATAGGTACCTCTCGGTCTTTAGCTTTTAATGAAAAAGATATCAACATAGAATCGTGTTCCCATATTCAATAATAAAGCGAGCTCTAGAATGATATAAAATACTCTATTAAAAAAAGGATGACAACAGCTAATCAATATCAATTTCCAGAGGAACTGGTGAGCGGGGGAAGCTTCTCTAGATGATCAACTAGATGATCAAACCACCAACTTAGCACAACTCTCTCAAATACTCTTTAAGTGGACCTTTCCAATCCACTATTCCTTCAAGGAAAAGACCCCCCCAACTAGGGTTCTTGTACTCAAACAATCAAGAGGTCTTGTATCCAATTGGATCATGCCAAATAGGACTAAACCAAACCATGACACTCAAGTTTGCACTTAGGAAACTACATTTTCTAACTACTAGGCCTCTTTACCACTGAAAGTCTTGTAGCCATGCCCGGTAGGATAGTCAAAATAAAATCCACATATAAGCTTCTATCAGGCCCAAACCATTAAACTTAGACAAGTAATATATGCCCCTACAAAGTCTCAAAACATTCTTTCTTGACAATGGATAGTAAAAGAGAAATGGACCAAAACAACACTCCTCCAAGAGGCCTAATTGATAGGCTACAACAAGATAGTTGACTATCTAGGCTCTCCCCTTCACCCCAAAGCCTTGAAACGGGTCTTACAGGCTAGTTACACCCATGCCTATCACTCCTAAGTTCCTTCACAGTTAAAATCACCCTAAACAAGCAAAACTCAACTTTTTGCTTCACAATCTAACCGTCACATGAGGATGCCAGGCCTAGAACATTGCAAAAATTCCTCCACACAACATTCCATTCTCCATAACCCTAAAAATATGAAAATATCTTCCATCCCACCAAGAATTAGCATTATTACAACATGGAGAAGGAAGAAAGAGCCATTCTTCAATCAAAACCCTAGTTTTGAGGGTTTTCAGACCAATTCCTACTAAAATGGTGATATCTTCTTTTATACTAAATGAAAACTTGTCAAATCACCTCCAAAAGAAATCTAGGTCTTCCCTCTATCCAACCATAATAGAAATTTACCCGTACATTATGTACAGAGGCCATACCATGCAGTAGAACAAGGAATTTACACACATATTTTCTAAAAAACAACAAGCTTTTGCATTAGAACTTCAAAATGATTCATCAACCCACATGCCTCGACCAAGAGATGATTATTTCTATCTTAAACCAACCTTCTTGATGTCCCACAACTGAAATTTGAATTGGTTGTACGTTGGGAACTAACAAAACATCATTTAGACACCTAATTGCCTAGTTAAGGCAAGTTAATACAACTTCCACAAGCCCAAATACAAAGAGCCTTCAAGAGGTGTTAGAAGGCATCAAAATCATTTCAAAACACCAATGAAACTCCCCTCAAGCACCTGGTTGCATCATAGCATTTTGATTCTTTAATTTTCCAAGGTGCACTAAGCTTACAAAGTGAGGATGGAGACCTTGTGATTACATTGAAACTTATCACCAAGACTCAAAACCTACTACAAGCCTTTGAAGAATCAAAATGTTGTTGTTTCAAATGACTATGAGCACTAAATTTCACTATTTGAAGATGTTGAAACCTTGGCATAGAGAACTAGAACATTGATGCAACCACTCATCCTAACTTAAAACATACTAAAAGTCTCCAAGCAATTAGACATAGGAAGATTTAAGATGACTTAAACAATTTTAATTGCCAAAGCATAAACTTATGATGACTTAAC
This sequence comes from Sequoia sempervirens, assembly GCA_007258455.2. Classification (NCBI taxonomy): domain Eukaryota; kingdom Viridiplantae; phylum Streptophyta; class Pinopsida; order Cupressales; family Cupressaceae; genus Sequoia; species Sequoia sempervirens. The sequence goes on along the minus strand of VDFB02270651.1, from coordinate 286,114,116 downwards.
TAGTCCTAGTACACACTCCCTCCCCATTAACCACTTAGACATATGGAGTTTATCAGAGGATAGCTAAACCACCTCACACGTGGACCTGAATTATGTCTATTAGTGTTCTAATTCATCTTTTTCAAGACAACTTAAACAAAAATATTATGTATGGTGAAACCATTCTTTTGCACAATACATTTGAGGCCTTGGTTGTGTAACTAGTGGACCATATTCACATTTAACACTTGTTACAAATTTTAAAGTCATTAATTGCAAGGGATAGTCTCCTTCATACATTGATTTGATTTGTGATGGACACATTTGGACGGTAGTAACAATAACTTGCAATCTATCAAGACTTGATTATCTTATAACCCGTCAAATTCTAGTGATGAAATGATAGATTAATCATAATGTCACCTTGGGATCACACCACCATGAAATAACTTCATCCAATATCCTTATTTGTGTAGGTACCACCAAATAGATATTTTTCAGATCTATCTTCCTCGAGCAAGGGAAATTCAAGAAGAGAAGAGGAAAGCGAGACATGTACTAGGCTAAAAGAGGGAGATCAGCTAGAGGTCAAAAGATTAGAAGAAAATTTTGTAAACGCATGGAATTTTTTCTTGCTGAAGGGGGGTCATGTTCTTATGATGATGAAAGCATAGGCGACATTGAGGTGCCCTTGAGGTACAAACATCTACGGAAACAATGGGTACCCAAGGAACTTCTTCCAATAAACACTGATTTTTGTGTCAACAAGAGGATATATCGCATAGCACCATTGTCATTACATGGTTTGGGCCTATTTTGCATGGATGACATAAAGGTCTATTATGACAAAGTTACTAAATTGATGGATTATGTCAGACCCTGTTATGGTTACAAAGATTGGATGCAACTGGTTCGATATACATGAAGTATGCATAGGTATGCACTGTCATCAAATTATATACAACTAAAAGATAAGGATCAAAATAAAGGAGTGGTTATGTACATTGACGGAAGGCCAAAAGCATCAGGGAATATTGCAGGGTTTATAAATAGTACATGACCCGGGTCAACAAATAAGCAACCCAATTGCATATTTGAGGCGCACGAGGGAAACTGTGTATTCGTGTGTGCGATAAAATAAATAACTGCAGGGGAAGAGTTGCTAATTGATTACAATTTGAATCGCTTAGATACAAACACAATTACTATGGGGGTGGTATGTACTATATACCATTTTACCCAACCTCCAAATAATGACTCTAATATACCATTTTATTATTATGTTTTTTTTTTGTAAGTCTATTGGTTTCATTTTAGTAATGTTTTTTTATATTTAATTTTTGTCACAGAAGGACATTGATCATACGGGGAAGGCTTTGGCCCAGACCACAGATTGCGATGCATCTTCAGGCGCTTCTACCCGACAGGTTTACCTCATTGTAATTGTAGAAATTAGATATGAGCAAAATGTTTTATTATTATGTTTTTTTCAAAAGCTTATTGGGTTAATTTCAATAATGTTTTAAATATTCTTGTTGCAGAAAGTTGATCGAGGAAAGGCACTAGCAATAGAGGAGAGCATCCATAGGGTCAAGGTGTAGTCACTATTATTGGATGATGACATCGCATATTCAACAAACCTTATCGATATGATAAGGAAGACACAAAAAATGCAATGAAGAAATCCTTCAATTGTTATTCATAGTGCCTCAAATAGATGACATAAGAGAGAGGGTTAAAATATTGACTGAGAGAGTAAAAAACTTGCAAGTTGTCATGAGGTCTTTAATTATAACATAAGTTCATTCATGGTTTTATAATTTGTAATCTTTTATGTCATGAACTAAATATGTGTTGTTTTTACAAGTTTTTTTGCGTTCTCATGATGTTGATGCCCATGATCAGGGTATCGCAGGTGTTGTGCATAGAGTAGGGCTTGGTACAAGTGTCCATCCTGATCTTCCTACACATACATCACATGATCATCCAACCCCATCATTTGTGCCTATATTGTCGACTGAAATGTTGGCAACACATAGCATGCACGCATCAGGTAGTACTGGTGATGCAGAGGCCACTAGTGCTGGTGATGTTTTAGCAACATTTCTTGGATCTTCCCGTAATACTAGTATGGTAAAATTTCCAGTCACATTTGTGGTGACCGAGGATTTTGTTCCCATAAAGATAGAGAAGGTCCCATGTAATTTAAAATCTTTTAATTATTATTATATATAATCCAATTGAAATTTACTTATTGATCACTCTTTTTAGACTAATGATCCCATGATCATTTTGAAGGAAATGATTTTTTATAAACATCTAGGTGATATAACATTGGAGCTCTTTGGGCCCACCATACATACACGGTGGAATGCCCAAAATCAAGATTTAAAGGATGAGCTCATTAACCGTTTAGTTGTGCTATTCAGTGATAAAACATTCAACTGAACGAAGGTCCTTAAGAAATATGGTACATATCTAAAGTATGTGAGGGACCAATATAGGTCACATTTAGAGAAGAAAAAAAATTACGAGCATCCCCCCATGATTCTGGAGAGGGAGTGGAAGGACCCGGTGTCGGATGTAAAGGAGAAGGCTGAAAAGAAAAAAGGAAAGACACCACCAGGCCAAGGAAGGTATGTGATACTATCAACAATGTAATTATATTTTGATTACTCTTTCTTTTTACATAATATAACATATTTCAAACTTTTCATAGGCTGCCCAACACATCAAAGGAAACAAAGGCAAGACTAGAAAGACACAAGCAACACAAACTTGGCTCTAGTGGTTACATGAAATTAGCTGCAAGAATTGTAAGTATCAATAAATGAAATATTGCATCCAAATGATAAATTGCAAATAATTTTAGTTTTATCACACCATAGAAGAAAAAATCATGATCTTATACAAAAATGCAGGGCTCTGAATTCAACAGAGCACCCACATAAGAGGAAATGAAGATTGCCTTCCAACATGGCTATGAAGTCGTGGCTAAATGCCTAAGAGTCTTGACTGGGAAAACACAATCTTCCACTGCATCTGACATGCAGGTAAATAAACTCAATAAAGTTTATTTAAAATTGAATACTTGTGCAATCTATTCAATATTAATTTCCACCATAAAGTAAATATGTGCCTATTTGTTTTAAACAGACAGACAATGATAATATTGCACCTAACATTAGAATGCAGCCTGGTGAGGGTGGAGCACAACCTGCAAATGAAGGTCATGGTGTGCATCCCGGTACTAGATGTATTCATGTGCTATACAAAATGTAGTATGGATTAATACAATTAAACATCTTTAATTTCAATTGGTGTATTAATTAATGTAACCTTTCATGTTTCAACTTTAGAGCATGTAGAGCATGGTCAACATGATGTTGAGCATGATCAGGCTAGAGAAGATCAGGAACATGATGTGGCCCCATCAGGTAAAGAGTGCCACTCTAATGTTATTTTAATTACTAAAATACTTGTAACAATAATAACAAAACATATCAATTTAACATTTCTTTGTTATTGCAGCAGACCCCCCTTGAAGCGGCCTCCACATTGTGATCAGTACACGACTAGGCATACATTAAGATCAAGAGCAGAGGGAAGAACAACTGAAGGGGGGATAGATGATTTAGAAAATGATACTCCACTTCAGCTTTTTTTAGATTCAAAATTAAAGAAACAAAAAAAAAAGTAATTGTAATCATATTATGACAATCATATTTTTGATAATATGTAACAACTGAATGAATGAATGTTATATGTTATTAATGGATGAATGAATGAATGTTATATGTTATTAATGGATGAATGAATGAATGTGAATATGTTAATGAATGAATGTTATATGTTATTAATGGATAGATGAATGAGTGTTATATGTTATATGTTATTAATGGATGAATGAATGATTAATGTTATATGATCAGGTATGGGGAATTGAGAGTGATGTGAGGGGGGGGAGGGGCCAAATGATCTTCCACCGTCATGTGGTTGGCCTTGTTAAGTAGAGAATATTAAACTATTCTCGAAACAAAGAGAAGCTCAATCTAATTATTACATGCAAGTATCTTTTTAATTCCTCTATCTTTCATCAATCTCTTTACTATTTGAACCTCGTACCGATGTTTTACATGAAGAACCCATTATTGTGAAATGTGCCTCTAGTTGAGTAAATTGAATCCATGCTCTACATCATAATTTCAAGTTGTTTCCATTCCAATGTTCTGAGTTTAGTTTGTTTGTATGGCTTTGTATGAATACCACATTGTGTTGTGTGTGGATTTGGTTTCAAAGCTCTGTTTCTTTTGTTTTAGTGGTGACATAACTCTAAAATTTGACTTTTTGTGCATAACAGGTTAGTGGAAAAATAGACAGCTCTAAAGGGTTTAGAGGCTCGATTGAGATAGATACATGGATATTTGGATCTTGTTGTTGATGGGACGCTTCCACTTAACCATGAAATTTTGTACCATCTTCAAGTATGCAAAAATTTCTCTACTTACATTCATTCAACTTATTGTCTTCCTCTCAAATTTATGCATTCATGTGTCATTTGAGAGGGTAACTCCATAAAGTTTTTGTCACAATTGAAGAATAATGCATTAGCTTATGTCCATCATGAAAATAACAAGTGTTATTATGGGGAAATTTGATAAGAAATGAGTAGATCCCATAGTATGCTGCAGGCCTTTATACTACAACCTTGTTCATGATAGAAGATTCTTGTTTTGTGACATGAAAAGAATACATTAAGTGATTGACAGACGAAGTATAATGAACTATGTAGGAATAAGTGATTGAGAGTGAGAAGGGGGAGCTTCTTTATATGATCAACTAGATGATCAAACCACCAACTTAGTACAACTCTCTCAAATACTATTTAAGTGGACCTTTCTAATCCACTATTCCTTCAAGGAAAAGACCCAAGTCACCTAGGGTTCTTGTACTCTCACAACCAAGAGGGTTTGTAACCACTTAGATCATGTCAAATGGGACCAAACCAAAACTTTAAACCCTAATTTTCACTTAGGAAACTCCATTTTCTTGTCGCTCTAACCTTTAGGCCTCTTTACCCTTTTAACCCTTGTAGCCCTACCCGGTAGGACAGTCAAAATAAAATCCACATACAAGCATGTTCCAGGCCCAAACCACTGAACTTAGATAGGTATTATATGCCCCTACAAGGCCTCAAAACCTTCCTTCATGAAAATGAATAGAAAAATAGCAATGGACCAAAACAATGTTGCTCCAAGAGGCCTAATTGGTTGGCTACAATAGGACAGTTGACTATCTTGTGGATAGCCTTGTGTTGTGTGTACTTCCTCCTATCTTTTCTTTTTTGCACTTCTAAATTTGTTACAACAATCGACAAGCATAGATTCAAATGTTCTAGTTCCTCTTCTAATTCCATTTAACTGCCATCAATGGAAAACTAAGGTTCAACTAATACTAAAGAACAAGAGGTTATATTGAGTTACAAAGGCGGTAGAAAAAAAATGTACAGATGAAAGTGCTAAAGTTAAGTGGTTCAACAAGGGTAATCAAGCTTTTGGATTCTTATTTTATATTGAAGTAGCATAGGCCACCTTCTGACCTGAGTTCATAAATCATATTGATGAGTATATTGTCTTCCAACATTTGGACCGTGAACAAATAAGTAGCATTGTGAGATTACAGGTATATAGATCATTTATTTTTTTGAAAAACTTATCATTTCTAAAGTACAAACAAAGGTAGAAAATTTTTCTGATTAGTTAATAAATAATTTATTTGTGACTTATAATAACTAAAGATGCACATAAAATTGTATAAGATCCAAGTACTTTAGGGAATTCATAATAGGATATGCAGCAAGGGGGTAACTCAAGTGCTTAATCCAAATATTTGGTTGCAGTGATTTGGTCAACAAACCTTGTTTGCTCCTTTGTTTGAATTCCATGTTATTGTGCATTAACTCCTGAATTATAACCATTAGGAAGCTTTATATCTCATTCGGGCATCTTTAGCTAGATCACAACATCAGTTATGTATTTTTCCTAGAATATCTTTTGTTATATGATAAAGAGAGAAAACTCACTCTTTTCTTGTTGTACAATGTGAAAGAACCCAAAATTTTTCTATCCCAAAATTCCATCCTCTTACAAAAAAGAGAATATATAGTTTTTCAATCTGTTATTGATTTATAATTGATTCTTGAGGTCATATATTAGGGAATTCGGCATTCCAATGGCCACTAAATAAATAGATCTTCCATGTAATGCTTTCCCACTTCAATTCCTTCTCAACCTTTTCTATAAATGCATATAGATGTTCAAAATATTTAGGTTTATCAACAAATTTTAGAGGAAATTTCTTCCCTAATGCCTTCTCAAATACAACCACCATTATTATTATCATTTGCAACCCTTGTGTAGTAACTTTGAAACTTGGTAATTTTATCGTTATTTTATTTTGAAGTACACACATGTAAAATAGTTGTTTATGCACATAAGAGATAACAAAAGTAACCACATGTCAATTGCATACAAATTGGTGGGGAGAAGATAAACACCCAAAGTTATTGAAACATCATTAGCATATCCTACAATCATTACATTCCAAGAGATGACATCTCTTTCGACCATTCCATCAAATAGTTCACGTGCCTTATCTATACTTCCACATTTTGAATACATGTCTACTAGAGAATTTCCAACTATAATATTTGAAAAAACTCCCCCTTCCATTATGTTATGATGGATTTCCATACCCTATTCCAAAGCTCCCCTTTTGGCATAGGAAGGGAGGATGCTCAAAAAGGTTGTCAAATTTGGCTTTACACTAGCCAATTACATTTTCTTTAAAATTTCTAAAGCCTTTTGAACAAATATTTTTTGTGCATATCATGTAATCATTGCAGTCCATGAGGTGACATTTCTTTGAGGAATTCTGTCAAACAGTTCACGTGCCTTGTCTATGCTTTGACATTTTGCATACATGTCTAATAGGGTAGTTGCAACTACAACTAGCTAAAATCCTCTATCCTTTATGTTTTGATGGATGTCCATACCCTATTACAAAGCTCCCCCTTTTGGCACAGGCAGGGAGGATGTTGGCAAATGTTGTCGAATTTGGCTTTACCCCAGCCAATTACATTTAAAAAAAAAATGCACAGTTTCATCAAAATTTTGATGAACACGACCGACGAAACTTCAAAAATTGACCAATGAACTTGTTGTACCTCTGAAAAAATGACTGACGTTATGATATTCCTATTTCGTCGCTATTTCTACAATTGGTTGGTGGTGTTTCAACGTTTTGGTTGATTTTTGCCACTTGTTTTCTAGCTACGATTCGTCGATAAAGTGACACACGTTTCATCAAAATTTTGATAAACATAAGAACATCTTTACCACGGCAAGTATCGATGAAGTCACATCATGAGTTTGATGTTTCAAGTTGTGTTGGTAAAGTGATGAAAATGTTCCAACAAAATTTTTTGCAGTGGTTTGTTGGTGTTCCAACGAGAGTTTGTCAAAATTACAACAAATTTTCATCAAAAAATGAAACTGAATACAGTAGTGATCTCATGACATAGCAATAAAAATTTGTCTTCCCATAATGTAAACTACATGCATAATTGAAACAACGCTATATCCAAACTTTCATTGCATTTTATTGTAATTTCACAAATCTTCCAAATACATAGATATCATACTGAATGAACTCAAGTATAACATTCATGATTACATCCTTCAACATAAATGAGTACATGATATGTTCATAGCTCCTCTGAGCTTCATCTGGCAATAGCTATACAAACTAGTCCTGATGTCCTCACATTGGTCCATACATTTTGAATGTCCCTGCTCACAAGTGCAAAAACTCCAATTATCCCTAGTATTGGCGTACACATCTGCAAACCTTGGCCACCAACTGGTGAGGAGAAGCATCACTCAAGCACTTTTCCACCAACCACAAACTTATATGTGGTCCCCCGCACATCTTTCAAAGATAGATGTCCTTACCCTTCGACGAAGAGATTGGTTGGTAAACCTCATATCAATAGACTATCTGAGCTTGGTGTTGTGTCCTACATGAATACAACCTATAAACCCACAATCTGGAACTAGCATGCATACATCTAGATCACAGTGAATTTTACAATGTAAATAGTGGCTACTTACACTACTTTGGCCAAAGTTTTCCCACTCAGTATAATCAAATGAAGTTCAATATATTCACATACACTTCTACACACTTGGTTTAGATCTTGACCATTCATATACTATGTTTAGGTAATTTCCTTCCCTAGGTAATCCCTAACCTTAGAAATATCCTATTTCCCATTCCAAAACCTTCTATGATATCTTATGGATATTCCCATCCTTGGTATAAGATTTCCTAGTCTACGAGTTAACTTAACATAGACAATCTAGTTCCAAGTATAACTTTCAAATCTAGAGAGTAGCCATATAAGCTTCCTCTGCTCATAGACTAATTATTTATAAATGACCGAATCCAATCAGTGTTATATCATACTAATAAGTGGTTCTCATCAAGAGAATAGCCACATTAGTGATTGTTCTCAATCAAATAATAATCATAGTAATAGATGCTTCCCTTCAAGAGTTTAACCATTTTAATAAAAGATCTATTCAAAGTAGAGTCTTGTCAACAATGTGACTTCTTTTCAAGAGTGTAAAGTAATTAACCAAGTAGCTACTCTAGTTCATTAGGTAATCCCACCTACGTTTCCAAACATATAGAATTCCATAAACTCAAGTGATTTACACAACCTTATGGGCAAGTCTCAATTTCAATATTCCCTCCCCAATCTTAGGATATTCAATCTTAGGAGAATAGACTAGCTATCCTAGTTAAACCAATAACCTAGCTAAGAGTAACACTTATGCCACTCATGTTTAATCATATCTAGTATGTAACACTTATGATAAACAAAAACCTCCTATTATGGGGTACATACGAGCACATCACAAAAACAACATAATAGCTTCTAATTCCTTTTTCAAGCATTACTATTTTCCCTATGCAAGTACTCATAATAGATAATTCAAAGCAATCATGGAAAAAAATCATTCAAAAGTTTAAACAATAAAAGAAGAAATATCCTCATGCCTGTTTTCGCTTATCCATTTAATTGACTATAAATCAGTTTCCCACAACAACAACTAGCCTATTCTCGACTCCTTCAACTATGCCATAGTAACCTCCCTCACTCAAGTTGATAATGTACTTCACTCAAAATGCTAGCACTCACAAATAATCATAGCTCTCACTCTCTCTTAGATAACACAAAATATTGCAGATATGAATTGCAAAGAAGGATGTATAAAATATTGAGCATAAAGCATATGTGATGTGTCCCAAAATAGTGATTTTGTACTCCTATTTATATATCAGAAAAGACATTCTCCATCCTATAGAATCAACATGAGTGTTGACAACAATCACCATGCAAAACCACTCACTCCACACAACTAAAATGTGGCAGGACATACTCAACCAAACAACACTATAGATCAACCTCCTTGGTGACAACAATTAAATACTATTTCAAAACAACAGATGTTGATAAAGCATAATTCGAATTGCTCACACAATGAACATCTACGAGATAAGGTGGCACCAAAATATACAACTCTTTCAATAGTTGGCGGGTTAACTATATATTTGAATTAGTCAATATCAAATATGTGACACACAGATCAAATCAACTTAGTCTAATATAAGTTGACTCCCTTTATTTATCAGATTGACCAAGTCATCGACTTGTTGTACATGCTCTTTATTTGTTGTTGAAATTTACTAGATGACAAGGCATTTTAAGAGTTTACTAAGTTAAAGTTATTCCAAACTAAGGCGTCGACTAAGTGTCCTCCACATATCGACTTAATGTTGCAAGCTATATTGAAGTATGTGTGTTCCTTTATACGTGGCAACATGAGTAAAACCCGGCCTCTCAAAATGCAATCACAAGTAATATAATTGGCCCTATAGCTTAGCCTAAGACAACTGATCTCCAAACAAACACAATTTATAAATTATTTTATCTGCAACCCATTATCCTATGTGCACTACCTTGACAACATTATACTTTTGCTTATCTCATGGCATGTTCAAAAGTATATAAAGAATGGCTTTCATAAGCCTCTACAATCTTGCGCTTATAAATGCACTTTATTACACAATGGAAATCACTATATATAATAATATATATAAATAGTTATGTAATACCATACATAAATAGATATATATACATACATATATATATATAAATCACTATATAGCATCAATGTTATATATATATGTATATATATACTAACATATATATGTATATTTATCCTATGTCAACAAGTTTGTATACACTCTATATATAAAAGAGCATGATCACATTGACATTCACATATACACTTATACATATATAAATTATAGGTTAGAACGTATATCAAAACCTATATGTATTCTAATATATATGTTCAAGATATATCATATATCAATACATATATACATTTATATGTGTGTATTACTAAATACATGCATATACACCTCTATATATACCAATAATTAGATGTATATATTTTTAGCGACATAGCTACGTATATACACTCACAAGGAAGAATTCACAATAATAATAATATATTGTATACATGTGTATATTTATATTTATATATATACACGCTCCTCTATATAAGCACTAATGCTCATGTGTGTATATGTATATATACATTTATCCAATCACATATATATATCATATAAAGCAATAAAGCCATAATCCATTCGATAATCGAACGACTATGACTAAGTGATCTATTCACAATATTAAACATCAAACTAAGGATGAATTATCAACTTCCCACTTCTATGTCTAGACTCGACCATTCTACTATGAATGTGTGTAAGCTCAAATAGGCTATGTTACTGGTTATCTGACCAATCACTTCTCTTGAGTGATACTTCCCCTTTGCTTGGAGGAATGAACCTATCCTTGCAACTAACTCAACACACTTGCAATGGTAGTTAGACATTCACAATATATGCATCATAACTTAAGCATATTCATAAAGAAATAAATGTAAACATATTTACTCTTCAAATCTATATGAAGCATTTATCAATACTTTCACATAATACCTATTCCAGTATTCCATTCTTTTAGAAAACATATCAAAATCATGATTTCATTTACCATCTTATTTACCCGTGCAGGTAAAAGTAAAATAGTAATAACAAAATGGGGTGTAACATACTTCCCCCCTTGTGAATCATCGTCCCCGATGATCTATAGCACTTTAACATACAAATAAAGTCAAATAAATTTTTGACTTACCATTCTCAAAATATGTAAGAATCATAAAACATTCTTCCTATGTAGCATCACTCCTTGCAATCTTGTCTTTCCTGGGTCATGCCTCGAGTGTCCTTGTTAACATATAGGAAAACTTGTATGCCTCAGACATTCTTACTCTCCCAAAGATCATGTGTTGTATTCACAATATCTCATATGTGCATCCCATGTACAATAATATCTAAATAACACATGACACCTAACTATAGTGACTGGAAAGCGCATTCTCCTTGGCCCACAAATTTATCTTTGGTATAATCCAAATAGATAAGGAATTTCGGTGCATTGTACATTACACCACGGGTGCCTTCCTTTCTTTGGTATTTACACTTTGGAAAATTTAGAAGTCAAGACTGTCAATCACTTACACATCCATTTTCCTTAACCACAAAGTATCAAGTTCTTGACTACTTGTTTGTCTTGAGCATAAAATTGCTCTTTGGACACTTGTCAAATTTTGATATTGCTTTATATTTAAGCTTTTGTATCGACAAATTTTCATCAATCTCTTTGGTCTATTACTCCTTTTTGATAATCTATCAAGTCTAAGGTTATTTCTATTTATAAGCCTATTTCATCCCCCGTTTCCATATAATGGATTAAACCTCAATGTTAGAAGTTTATAAGTATTCCTACAAATCATTCAAGATTTGGTTTATCACTTTTGCTTATTCGGCTACAATAATATATTGTGCATTCTTCAATTGAATGTCTCATAGTATGATCATGGTTCACACAACCCTATCATTATTTTCTTGTTCACAACTGAAAAAACCTTCTCAAGAATAATAAGAAACTACCTTACACAATATATTATCTAGGACCAAAATCCCATAAATCAATTTTCCAACCAACATTGGTTACCTTGATGAGTCTATCCACTTAGAACATTATGTCAGTTTCACCAACATAGATAGGTTGATTTGTCTTGTGTTCTACCACTCCCCCTCTAGAATCTCAAGAGAGTATACTTGTCCTACCGATGACGACATTTGGTCTTCATTTCTTGGCACACTGGACATTGTCTTGCCACATTCTATGCGGCCTCTTACTCCATATTTTCTAGGTTATAGTGGTTCCTCATCCTACAAATCACTTTTTCATTCCAATGTCCTAACCAGGACATCAATTTCCTTATTTCATTCCTGAAAATTCCAAAATTTTGGGTACATAGGTTCTCTTACATCCCATAGTAGTCTATTCTTTGACTAATTGAAAACCTATTTTACAATTACATTCCATATTTACTTTATAAGTAATAATGGTTAGGAGTTTTGTGGGGATAAATCTTCTTTATCTTAGGACATCCACTCTTGGATTTCCTTTGTCCTTGGATATTTTCCAAATATGTAATCCATGTTTCAACTCAATCTAACTTTCCCAATAAAATTTGGTACTGATTTCGAGTAATAATCCCCATTCAATCATAATTTTGGTTCCCACAAGATATTGTTTACCTATTATCCAAGCATGAATGTTTCCATAATAACTCCAAATCATGAGTAATCTAGATCTTTCCTTACCCATTCCTTAGGCCATGATCTCCCATTTATGATCAAGTAATCTGCCTATCCTTTTCTAAGGCATCCATGTTAATATCATTTGATTTTCCAATCAAATATATATAAAGTATTGAGTGATAATATTCCTTTCTCATTGGTCACACTTATTTAACTTTTCTTTATCTTCCAATAATTCCTATACTTTATCATCATGGTCATGAAACATATTGACATCATGACTTATGATGAAGTCAAAAGTTCTTCTAAATCAAAAATATATTCATGATTTTTGTTGGTTGGGGTACTTAATCCGAGTCAATCCACTCTCTTTCTTCCCCCCTTAGTGTTTCCACAATATTTTATCAACTCAAATTTGAATTCCTAGCAAACACTTGCTTCCTTGAAATAATTTGTCATTCTTTGTTGTTGGATTTGTATTGCCTTTTTCGTGCAATCGGTTGTCACACAAATTCAACTTTAAAACTTTATCACTTATCAAATCTTCAACCACACTATTTTGTTATTAAATATAAGCATGAAATATAAATAACAGAAAGTAAATCAACACAATGAACACCATATTTTTACGTGGAAAACCCAATAAGGGAAAAACCACGATGAGGGTTAACTCACAATATAAAGATTATAAATTGAATACAAAGGCTCACTACCCAAAAGAGGACTCATTATCCAAATACAAAGGCTCACTTCCTACAAAGGAATCACTTTCCAATAGAGAGGATCACTACCTACAGATACAAAAGAGAACAAAATATCCACCATTGCAATTAAAGCACATTCGCGGGATTACAGAAACCTTCAATCCACTACCTTCAAAAACTAAAAAACTGCTATCACAACTCACTCACACACTTCCACTATTATGATTTGTGGCACGCTTTCATCACTTTGCATCTCATTGTCATACATCTCTTCACAATTCGACTTGCTTTTATACTATTCTTAACCTTAGAAACATTTACCAAGGTCGGCCACAATACATTGTTTCATAAATTCAAATTAGGCCGGAGACTCTAAATTCCTGCAATGGAAAGGAATAAGAGTGGACCAATAAAACATATAACCAAGACCATAAATAATATTCTTGAATCTTCTACATGCTTTCTTAATCAAATTTTATTCCTCAAATAAAGTGTAAACACTAGGTCGGCCAAACCTAATGAAAACATGAATAATCATTGATGTACATGCTTCCCAACTAAGAGATAACACATGGATGCCACAACACACTTCCTTAAGCATGAGAATACATCTTAGAACCTTCCAGATACATCCGCAACAAGAACAATAGGCTTCAATCACTGAATTTCTTTCATCAGACAACTCAAACTGTGTAGACACACATAGAAATACTGGAACATGATTTCTAGATCTCCAGACTTCAAACCTCTTCACTAGACCATAGGAAAGACCTTCACAAAGAATATTCTAGATCCACAAGATCTGAAACAAATCAAAGAAAAAATGCAGAACAACAATATTTCTCCTAGTCCACAAAATACTGACTCTGCTAGTAGAGCACACATATTGGTGGACACAACTTTCACATACCATATCACCAGAGGCTAAAAATCAACCTATATCACCACTAAATCACCTTTATCAAACCTTCAAGTCTGCACAAGCGTAGGAGCAACATAGGAGAAATGTGGAGCACATACCAGAGCACAGTCAGAATACATTCATTCTTCTGACTTCACTTCTATATTAATTTTCTCAAAAGCACTTGGGAGCTCATCAACACAACACATTTGCAGCTATATAAGATAATTCCATGTACTCACAAAATCTCAGTAGCATCTTAACCATACATGTACAATCTGCAACATACTGAACTGTGTCGACATCAATGACAATACCACCAAACTAGCTCATACTTGCAACAATCTCCCCCTTTGTTATTGATGGAAACACATAACCTTTTCTCCCCCTTTGACATCAGTGAAAAATAACAACTGCTCTGATTATTCCCCCTTAGGAGTACACTCATACTGCAACAATGAAAAAAAATTCTACTCCCCCTACGGAGCAGACCCATTTATCAGTCCAGATAAATGAAGAATATGTGAATTCACTGGACTGATGCACTATCATGTGCACCTAGTTAGGAGGGTCAATCACCCCCAACCTCTCCCTAAGATGCTCAAAATTATCCTTCAAAAGAGATTTAGTAAATATGTTCGTAATTTGTTCCTTTGTTGTCACATACTCCATTCTAACCTCATTCTCCATCACTTTCTCTCTCAGAAAATAATACTTGATAGATATGTGCTTCATTCTTGAATGCATAACTGGGTTCTTTGAAATTTTTATTGCACTTTTATTATCACAAAAAATGGGAGTAGACTCATCACATATGACACCAATGTCTTTCAAAGTTTGCTTCATCCACAAAACTTGTATGTAGTAGGATGCTGCAACAATATATTCTTCCAATGTAGTGGATAAAGAAACCAAGTCTTGTTTTTTACTCAGCCATGAAACTAGTCTTCTGCCAAGAAAGAAAGCACCACCATTGGTACTCTTCTGGTCATCTACACATTCATCCCAATCAACATTTGTGTAGGTGCTCAGAGTGAAATCATTATTCTTAGGGTACCATAGTCCATAATCTAGTGTACCTTTAAGATATCTAAATATCCTTTTTACAACTATAAGATGTGCTTCTCAAGGATCCACTTGAAATATAGCAACTAAACACACTACATGCATAATATTTGGTCTGGTAGCGGTAAGATACAACAATATGCCAATCATGGATCTGTATTTGCTATGATCAGTCTTAGCAGATTCATCATCCTTGCTCAGCTTACATCTGGTTACCATAGGAGTACAAACTAGTTTAGAATCCTCCATCCCAAAAAAAATCAACAACTCTTTTACATACTTCGATTGTGAAATGAATATCCCTTTATTAGTTTGATTCACTTGTAGACCAAGGAAGAAATTCAATTCACCAATCATAGACATCTCAAATTCTTTTTGCATTTCTTCAACAAACTTTTTACGCATGCCTTCATTTCCACCAAAGATGATATCATCAACATAAACAACTACAATCAATATCTTATTAATTTGCAATTTGAAGTAGAGGTTGATTTTCGCAAAACCTTTGTTGAATCCTTGCTTTGTCAGATATATGACTAGTCTTGCATACCAAGCTATGGGAGCTTGCTTCAATCCATACAATGTGGTGTAGGAGCACCTAGGAAGCATTAGGTAGCACTAGGCAAATTTGTGAGCCTAGGATGAAATTTTGTGGTTTTAATGCTTTAAGGTCATGTTGACCATTTAGTTTTGAGTTAGAGGTGTTAGGACATGTTAGGAGGTAGGTTGATTAGTAGCTCATGGTAGAATGGATGAGTTTCACAATTTGTTTCCACTAGGATTCATTAGGAATTGGAAATAAAGCCCAAAATGTTGCATTTGTGCAATTTTGGCCTAATGTGGTGGTTATGTCCGACCAAAGGGAGAAGTAACCACTTAATGAACCTTTATAAGGTGGACCTCGACTTGGAATTGAGGTTGGAAAAGCTTTTGTATCATTTGGAGTTTGCAGTTCATATGGAAAATCAATGAAACTCTTGTAATTTTCTGGTTTTTTAGCTCTTATTAGTGTGTTAATGGAGGGTTCCAGGCACTGAGCAGTGTGTGGCACGTGTAATAATTGCCTTTCAAGTTTTGTGTGGTTAGTAGTTAGGTTGTCTCATCATTTCCTACCTTTGTTCTTAGTTAGTTTTGTTTCTTTGCATTGCTGATCAGTCCGGCAAGCTGTCAATCATGGAGACTTAGACCTCTGTCTTCCACTATACTTAGTGTATAGTCTATGGGGGTTGAGGCTAAGCTCCATGCTTGTAAATAGTTTATGTCTAGGAGTCTTCAGAGGTCGAGTGATCATGAGGAAAGTCTCTTCCTAGGTGAGCTTGGCAATGCCCGGCTAGGAAAGACAGGGAAAAACAAGCACTAAAGTTGCAGGGGTGTCAATCCCCTAGAAAACCTAGGTGTGTGGTGGACGCAGGATGCCTTGTAGAGGCTTGGAAAGAAGGGTGGAGCCCTGACAGACCACATGGAGGAAGAAACAAACTGACTGTTCTCAAGAAGGTTAGAAATTGGCTTAAAACAAGCCTAAATTTGCTAAGGGTTGGAGCAGTGTACGTACAGTGGAGGCTCCAAACCCCAAAAATATTCAAGGTGTGGGCAAGGGTACCATGAATCCCAAGAAAAATCCTAGGTCATTTAGAGGGTTTTGGAGTGGTTTCCATTTTTCTCGGGTTAGGAGACCTAATTGGGGCTCAAGGGCTAGTAGCCTTTTTAACCCTAGAAGAGGGTTTGGTGAGAGCGATGGAGAATTGGAGATTGGTGGATGATCAAGAACCCTAGGGGGATGGTCTTGAAGCCATGGGAGACATCACACACCCCTGCAATCGAATTAGTGAAGGTTGGAGACTTAGCTAGCCTTTAGGAAGATTAAGGGCTAGGGAGAGAATGGCAAAGAGAGCTCCAAGATTGGCTTGGTTAGGGAAATGGAGATGATAGTAGGGTTGGCCAGGAGAACCAAGGGTGCCTAACAAGCATTAGGGCCTATAGGTTAAGAAGGTGGAGAGTGACACCAAAGGGGTTCGCCAAGGTGAGACCTAGAGCATGGGACAGTGAGTGTTCCATCCAACCCTACCCTATCAGATTGGTATCAACGCGAGCAAAAGATTTGGGAAGAATCTTGTATGTCTGAGATTGAGTCTAGTGGTTTTTCCATCATGGTGACAAATGCAGAGTTGGCCAAGATGGTTGAAGAGTAGGAGGAAGACAATAGGCTATTGAGGGAAAGAATAGCCCAACTTGAGCAAGTAATGAGGAGCGCACAGTTAGAAGGAAGGTTACCAAAGGAAGAAGAGGTTGCAGAGGAAGACAAGACCCCTAAACCTGACCTTGTTCTAAAAGAAGAGCATTTCTTGAAAGCATTGAAGGCTTTGAGTGAAAAAGCACTTGAAGGCATACCACTGTTTAGTGGAAAAATGGAAGCTGATTTAGTTGTGGATTGGATAGAGGGAATGGAAAAACCATTTTGAGTGTGATGGGGTCATAGAAGCACAGAAGGTAAAGGTGTCCAAATCAAGGTTAATAGGTTCTGCCTTGACATGGTGGAAGTTCATTCAGACAGAGAGGGAAAAGGAAGGCAAGCAGCCTATCTCTACTTGGAAGGGAATGGTTTCCAAAGTAAGAGAAGCATACATGCCAGATGACTATGAGATTCAGTTACACAAGAAAAGACAGAGCTTGAGGCAAAGAGACCAAGATGTGAACACTTACACTGAGGAGTTTCAAAAACTTTGTATGAGGTCTAATGTGACAAAGGATGAAAGTCTTACGGTGGCTAGATACCTTAACGGTTTGAAATGGAACATCTAGGAAGAGATGACTCTTCTAAGTCCCAAGACAGTGCACCAATGCTATCAATTGTCTATTAAGATTGAGGAAAGTTGAAGCAAGAGGAAGCAAGACCGGGCTTCTAAGGGCAGAGGAAAAGGCAGAGATCAAAGAGATCAAAGAGGACAGCGAGGTGGCTACCAAGGTAGAGGCAATGACCAAAGAAACCAAGGAGAGTTTAAATCCACATATCATGGCAATGAAACACCTTCTAGAGGAGGGTATAGTAGAAGTAGAGGTTCTCAAGGAGGATCCACTAGAGGAAGAGGAGCAGGCAAGAGCAATTCATACTTTGCAAACATGAAATGCTACCATTGTGGTCAAGTTGGACAACCAGCTTATAGGTGTCTGGAGAAAGCATCTTCATCAAGCAATGAGAAGAGAGTGGCTTATGCACAAGAGGACACCATAAGTCCTAAGTCACCTAAGGTCAGTCACATTGAATCTGAGATGGGAGAGAACCTGATGTTTAGAAGAGTGTTGATCAGACAACTGGTTAAGGAAGAACCAAAACAAAGAAGAGCTCTATTTAGAGTGAAGTACAAGATACTTGGTAAAGTATGCAAGGTCATTGTAGATTCAGGTTCAATAGACAATATCATCTCAGAAGAAGTAGTAATGAAAATGAAAATGAAAAAGGTACCCCACACTAACCCCTACAAGGTAACATGGTTCAACAAAGGGCAGAGTGTTCTAGTGAATGAGCAAGTAACGGTGGAGTTTTCCATTGGAGGGTATAAGGATAAGTTATTTTGTGATGTTTTACCCATGGATGCATGCCATCTACTATTGGGAAGACCATGGCAGTATGACAGAAGTGCCATGTATGTTGGGAAAGAGAATAGCATTTCCTTCGAGAAGGATGGGAAGACTTTCAAGTTGCAGTCACTATCAGAAGAAGAAGAGGGACAATCAAAGACACCAAGTGTCATGTTGAGTAGTTGGAAGGAGTTCCTTAACAACCTACATCAAGGGGGTGAAGGATATGTGGTTATGTTACAACCTAAAGATGAAGACAAGGCTGAAAAGACAGTCATACCCGAAGCAGTCCTAAAGTTGTTGGATCAGTTCAAGGACATTGTAAGTGATGGTGCACCTGCAAATCTACCACCAAAGAGAGCCATAAGTCATCAAATTGACTTCATACCTGGAGCCTCATTTCCTAACAAATCAGCATACAAACTTACACCAAATCAGAATCTAGAGGTAGCTAGGCAAGTGCAAGAGTTGTTGGAACAAGGATTGATTCAAAAGAGCATCAACCAATGTGCAGTACCGGTAGTCTTGGCAACCAAGAAGGGAGGTAAATGGAGGTTATGCACTGATTTTAGAGCAATAAATAGGATCACCATTAGGTATATGTGCCCTATTCCTAGAATTGAAGACTTAATGGATTGTCTTGGAGGAGCTCAATACTACACAAAGTTGGATCTCAAGAGTAGATACCATCATATCATAATTAAGGATGGTAATGAGTGGAAGACAACATTTAAGACAAATGATGGGTTATATGAATGGAGAGTGATGCCATTTGGTCTCTCCAATGCCCCTAGCACATTCATGAGGCTCATGAATGAAGTGCTTAAATACTTTACAGGGATATTTATGGTGGTATACCTTGATGACATCCTCATATTCAGCAAGACAACAGAAGAGCATTTAAAACATGTGGAGTTGGTTCTTAGAAGGTTGCAAGAGGAGAAGTTGGCAATCAATCTAGAGAAGTGTGAGTTCTTTAAGCAAGAGCTTGTATATTTGGGTTTTGTAGTGTCCAAAGGATCATTGAAGATGGATCCAAGTAAGGTGGAAGCTATTCTAAACTGGCCTACACCAACCACAGGGACTGAGGTAAGAAGTTTCCATGGTTTGCCTCAATTTTATAGAAAATTCATAAGGAACTTTAGTGGTATATGTGCACCAATCCTAGATACAATCAAGGGTGGTTTAAAAACTAAGTTTGTGTGGACACAAGAAGCTGAGAAAGGGTTTGAGAAACTGAAACAAGAGGTGGCAACTCAACCTATTCTTTTATTACCTAGTTTTGACAAATTTTTCACTATTGAATGTGATGCAAGTGGAGTGGCAGTAGGAGGAGTGCTAAGTCAAGAGGGCAGGCCTATAGCCTTCTTTAGTGAGAAGCTCAATGAAGCAAAGAAGAGGTATTCAACTTATGACTTAGAAATTTATGCTTTGGTTCAGTCACTTAGGAAGTGGAGGCATTACCTTCTACCCAAGGAGTTTGTAGTCTTTACCAACAATTAGGCACTTAGCTATATGAATACCCAAGAGAAGTTGAGTAATAGGCATTTGAAGTGGATGGAATACATCCAAGCTTTTACCTTCACCATCAAGCACAAGAAGGGACAGCTAAACAAAGTAGCAGATGCATTGAGAAGGAGGTTGTTGACAGTGCAAGAGATACAAGTGAAGAGCATAGGGATTGATAGTTTTAAAGATCTCTATGGGGAAGATGAAGACTTTTCAGAGGTCTATAAGGTATGTTCTAACTTTGAGAACCATTTCCATAGCCAATACTCAGAGTATACATTGCAAAGTGGGTTATTGTTTGAAGGAAATCAGTTATGTGTTCCAAGAGGATCAATGAGGGAAAATCTCATTCAGGAAAAGCATAATGGAAATCTTAGTGGACATTTTGGCATCAACAAGACTTTAGAACTAGTGCAAAGATTCTATTACTGGCCTAAGTTGGCAAGAGATATTAGAAAGTATGTGGAACAATGTGTTGTGTGTATGAAAGCTAAGGGAGGAGCTAGTAATGCTAGTCTATATCAACCCCTACCCATTCCTAAAAGACCATGGGAGTGTGTAAGCATGGATTTTGTGGTAGGCCTTCCTAAGACCAAGACTGGTTTTGACAGTGTCTATGTAGTAGTGGATCCATGGTTTGCCTTTGAGCATTGTTTCAGATAGGGATGTGAAATTCATGAGTCACTTTTGGAAGACTCTATGGAGTAGATTGGGTACCAACCTATCATTTGGATCAGCTTACCATCCTCAGACGAATGGTCAAATAGAGGTGGTTAATAGGGTGCTAGGTAACCTTCTAAGGTGCCTAACCAAGGAGTATGGATAGACATGGGATATGGTTATCTCACAAGCTGAGTATGCCTACAATGATAGTGTGAACCAAACCATAGGGAAGAGTCCTTTTGAAGTTGTGTATGGGATGCACCCAAGAGGCATATGTGAGCTCAGAGATCTTGGAGATATGGAACATAGAAGTGGACATGCAGAGGACTTCAGTCAAACCATGAAAGAGATTTAGGAGCAGGTGAAGAAGACAGTCACCGAGGCTACACAAAAGTTGAAGGAGAAGGTAGATTTGTCAAGGAAGGATGTGCAATTTGCAGTAGGAGACTATGTCATGGTCCACCTTAAAAATTCAAGGTTGCAGAAGGGAATTTCAACCAAGTTACAAATTAAAAGAGTAGGACCATGCAAGGTATTAGCCAAGTATGGGCAAAATGCATACAAGGTGGAGTTACCTACCGATCTAGGGATCTCTCCAGTGTTTAATGTGGCTGATTTGATCAAGTACAAGGGATTAGTCAAGGATTTGGATCAGAACAATAGGGAAATCTTCAAGGATGTAAGCAACATACCCCTACCTACTCTAGACAAGCAACAAATAGAACGAATCTTGGAGTCAACAGTGCAAAAGTCTACAAGGCATAAGGTGTACATGGAGCACCTTATCAAGTGGAAGAACAAGCATGAATCAAAAGCCACATGGGTACAAGAAGATCAATTCAAGAAGTTTGGTATTGACCTATCATTGATCTCTCCTTCCCTTCCTTAGTGTTTGGGCAGAGAGGGGGAGAATGGTGCAGGAGCACCTAGGAAGCATTAGGTAGCACTAGGCAAATTTGTGAGCCTAGGATGAAATTTTGTGGTTTTAATGCTTTAAGGTCATGTTGACCATTTATTTTTGAGTTAGAGGTGTTAGGACATGTTAGGAGGTAGGTTGATTAGTAGCTCATGGTAGAATGGATGAGTTTCACAATTTGTTTCCACTAGGATTCATTAGGAATTGGAAATAAAGCCCAAAATGTTGCATTTGTGCAATTTTGGCCTAATGTGGTGGTTATGTCCAACCAAGGGGAGAAGTAACCACTTAATGAACTTTATAAGGTGGATCTCAACTTGTAATTGAGGTTGGAAAAGCTTTTGTATCATTTGGAGTTTGCAGTTCATATGGAAAAACAATGAAACTCTTGTAATTTTTTAGTTTTTTAGCTCTTATTAGTGTGTTAATGGAGGGTTCTAGGCACTGAGCAGTGTGTGGCACATGTAATAATTTCCTTTCAAGTTTTTTTTGGTCAGTAGTTAGGTTGTCTCATCATTTCCTACCTTCGTTCTTAGTTAGTTTTGTTTCTTTCCATTGTTGATCAGTCCAGCAAGCTGTCAATCATGGAGACTTAGACCTCTGTCTTCCACTATACCTGGTGTATAGTCTATGGGTGTTGAGGCTAAGCTCCATGCCTATAAATATTTTAGGTCTAGGAGTCTTTAGAGGTCGATTGATCATGAGGAAAGTCTCTTCCTAGGCGAGCTTGGCAATGCCCGGCTAGGAAAGACAGGGAAAAACAAGCACTAAATTTGCAAGGGTGTCAATCCTTTGGCAAACCCAGGTGTGTGGTGGATGTAGGAGGCCTTGCAGAGGCTTGGAAAGAAGGGTGGATCCCTGATAGACCACATGGAGGAAGAAACAAAGTAATTGTTCTCAAGAAGGTCAGAAATTGGCTTAAAACAATCCTAAATTTGCTAAGTTAAGGGTTGGAGCAGTGTACGTACAGTGGAGGCTCCAAACCCCAAAAATATTCAAGGTGTGGGCAAGGGTACCATGAATCCCAAGAAAATATCCTAGGTCATTTAGAGGGTTTTGGAGTGGTTTCCATTTTTCTCGGGTTAGGAGACCTAATTGGGGCTCAAGGGCTAGTAGCCTTTTTAACCCTAGAAGAGGGTTTGGTGAGAGCAATGGAGAATTGGAGATTGGTGGATGATCAAGAACCCTAGGGGGATGGTCTTGAAGCCATGGGAGACATCACACACCCTTGCAATCAAATTAGTGAAGGTTGGAGACTTAGCTAGCCTTTAGGAAGATTAAGGGCTAGGGAGAGAATGGCAGAGAGAGCTCCAAGATTGGCTTGGTTAGGGAAATGAAGATTATAGTAGGGTTGGCCAGGAGAACCAGGGATGCCTAACAATAATTAGGGCCTATAGGTTAAGAAGGTGGAGAGTGACGCCAAAGGCGTTTTCCAAGGTGAGATCCAGAGCATGGGACAGTGAGTGTTCCATCCAACCCTACCCTATCACAATGCTTTCTTCAATTTACAAACCATGACCAGGTTGTCAGACAACTGAAACCCTTCAAGTTGCTCCATGTACACTTCTTCCTCAAACTCACCATTTAGAAAAGTTGACTTAACATCCATCTGATATACCTTGAAGTCCTTGTGGGTAGAAAATGCCAAAAAAATTCTTATAGCTTCCATTTTGGCTATAGGGGAAAATGTTTCTTCAAAATGTATACCTTCAACTTGTGAATATCCTTTGCATAATAATCTTTCCTTATTCCTTACTACTTCTCCACTTTCATTGAATTTGTTCCAAAACACCCATTTTGAGCCAATCACAGTTTTGTTGACAGGTCTAGGGACTATTTCCCATGCCTGATTCTTTTCTATCTGTTGCATTTCCTCTTTCATAGCTCTCATCCAACTTTCATCTTCACATGCTTCTTTTAAAAATTTAGGTTCTATTTTGGAGAGTAAACACAAATTTACCTTAGTTACAACTCTGCTTCTTGTCTTCACACCTTCACTCTTGTCTCCAATTATTTGGTCTTCCGGATGATTCTTTTATACATATTTAGGAGTCCTAGTAGAAGGTTCCGGTTCATTCTCTTCTTCTTCTTCTTCTTCCACTTGTTCTTCTTTTTCTTCTTTTTCTTCTTCTTCTTCCTTCTCCTTATTTTCTTTAGGTATATGTCCACAGATAGGATCATCAGGTTCAACTTCACTTATCTCAGTAGGTTTGCATATGTTCATCAACTTTCACATTAGCACTTTCAATGATCTTTCTCAATCTTTTGTTAAAGGATTTGTATGCCTTGCTATTAGTAGACTATCCAAGAAATATTCCTTCATCACATCTAGCATCAAACTTTCTAAGATTTTCATCATCTCTTTTAATGTAGCATCTACTTCCAAATACCTTAAAATATTTCACAGTAGGAGTCTTACTAGTCCATAACTCAAAAGGTGTCATTGTGTTGTTGTGCTTGATCTGAACTCTATTAAGAACATAAAAAACATTATGTATCACTTCTCTCCAATATACATCTGGTAAATTAGACTCTTTCATCATATTTCTAGTAGCTTCTTGAATTGTCCTATTTTTCCTTTCAACTACTCCATTCTGCTGAGGGGTTCTTGGAGTAGAAATTTATCTTTTTATGTCATGCTCCTCACAAAATGCATTAAATTCACCATAAGTGAATTCACCACCTCTACCAGATCTCAAACACTTTATTTTCAGATTTATGTCATTTTCCACTCTTTCTTTGAATACCTTAAACCTATCCAGGGCCTGATTCTTTTCTCTAAGAAAAGCAACCCATGTCATTCGAGTGTAATCATCAATAAGCAACATGAAATATCTGTCACCATTCAGGTTTCCAGTGTTAGTCGAACCACAAGGAATAGTATGTACTAATTCTAGCATTCTGGTAGTTGAATGTTCCTTTCTTTTAAAGCTACTTCTTGTTTGCTTCCCCAATTGACAACTTCTACAGATGGCATTAGCAAGTCTTGTGATTCTAGGTAGTCCTCAAACAATTTCCTTTGCACTGATCTTGACCAGGTTATCAAAGTTCACATGTCCCATTCTCTAGTGCCATAACCAACTTTCACTAATCTGAGATACAAGACAATGGCCATCAACTCCTTTTAGCTGATAGATGTTTCCATGAATTCTTCTTCCAGCAGTAATCATATCTCCATTACCAGATCCTTTCCTGATTTCACAGATATTGTTCTGAAACACAAGTTTAAAGCCATTGCTACACATTTGACCAACACTTAGAAGGTAATGCCTCAAACCTTTCACATAATACACATCATCAGTACTATGCACTCCATCAAAACTAATTGAACCTTTTCCACATATCTTAGCTCCTGAATCATCACCAAACATAACTAAACCACTATCATACCTCTTGAGTTTAGTGAACTTACTCTTATCTCTGATCATGTGATTTGAACATCCACTATCAATTACCCAGTAATCTTCATCCTGTATTGCATGAAAAGCGGTAACCAAAGTACCTTCCATCCTATTCTTCTTAACCTTCAAAACCTTCTTACTTACACATTTTCTAGCGTTAGTGGATACAGATTTACTTTCCAAAGCTAAGAAAAAGCATTCACTATCATCAACTTCATTGTCAAATTCATCATCAAAAATACCTTCCTCTTCCTTAACATAGTACAACTTATACTTCTTATCCTTCCTATCCTTATCTTTATAATCCTTGTTCTTCTTATGTGTAGCCCTATTCGAACATCTTGAAGCATAATGACCAATATTACCACAACTAAAGTGTTTAAAGGGTAACATACCTTTACACTTTTCGGTACCTTTCTTCAACTTCCTGGTGAAGTTAGCTTCCAACTCATCAACACCATTGCTATTTGGTTCCTCCTCTATCTTCATTGCTTTAAATGTTGTTTTTGTCTTTTCTTCTATCTTGTCATCTTTCTGGAACATTCTCAATTCAAATGCTTGCAAGGTGTCGAACATGTGTTCCAAGGTGTACTTCTTAGGATCATACATTTCTTCATTCACAAAGATTTTATCATTGCAGTCTAGTAGAGTGATCAAGATCTTCTCAATTATGTCTTCATCTGATAGCTTTCCTCCTTGATTTCTAACTTCATTTGCAATCTATTCAACCCTATGAAAGAAACTTGTAAATTCTTCACCATCTTCCATCTTTAGGTTTACAAATCTACGCTATGTCGCCAGTCTCTTTGTCAATTTCACCTTTTCATTTCCATCATACATGTCTTCCAACTTCCAAACATCATATGCAGTATCCAAAGAATTAACCTTAATTTGCTCATTTTTAGATAAACCACTACAAATCGCATACTTCACCTTCTCATTTTCTTCATAAGCAAAGATCTCATATGCAGAATTAACACCACCAGACGGAAGTGTATACTTGTTCTCAACAACCTTCCAAGTCTTGAAACCAAGAGAGATAATATATCCTCTCATCTGACCCTTCCAATCTTTGTAGTTAGTTCCATCAAACATAGGGATCGCCAATTTGTGTACCATCATATATTCCTTAAGTAGTTAAGTTCTACACAAGGAACCACAAGCTCTGATACCAATTTTTAAATAGGTGCAGGACAACTGAGAGGGGGGGAATCAGTTGTCACACAAATTCAACCTTAAAACTTTATCACTTATCAAATCTTCAACCACACTATTTTGTTATTAAATATAAGTATGAAATATAAATAACAGAAAGTAAATCAACACAATGAACACTAGATTTTTAGGTGGAAAACCCAATAAGGGAAAAACCACGGTGAGGGTTAACTCACAATATAAATATTATAAACTGAATACAAAGGCTCACTGCCCAAAAGAGGACTCACTATCCAAATACAAATGCTCACTGCCTACAAAGGACTCACTGTCCAACAGAGAGGCTCACTACCTACATATACAAAAGAGAACAGAATATCCACCACTCCAATTAAAGCACATTCGTAGGATTACAAAAACCTTCAGTTCACTACCTTCAACAACTGAAAAACTGCTATCACAACTCACTCACACACTTTTACTCTTATGATTTGTGGTACGCTTTCATCACTTTGCATCTCATTTTCATACATCTCTTCACAATTCGACTTGTTTTTGTACTATTCTCAACCTTAGAAACATTTACCAAGGTTGGCCTCAATACATCGTTTCATAAATTCAAATTAGGTTAGCAACTCTAAATTCCCATGGTGGAAAGGAATAAGAGTGGACCAATAAAACATATAACCAATACCACAAATAATATTCGTGAATCTTCTACAAGCTTTCTTAATCAGATTTTATTCCTTGAATAAAGTGTAAACACAAGGTTGGCCAAACCTAATGAAAATACGAATAATCATTGTTGTACACACTTCCCAACTAGAAGATGACATGCAAATTCCACAACACACTTCCTTAAGCATGAGAATACATCTCAGAACCTTCTAGATACATCCGCAACAAGAACAATAGGCTTCAATCACTGAATTTCTTTCATCAGACAATTTGGATTGTGCAGACACACACAGAAATATTGAAACATGATTTCCAGATCTCTAGACTTCAAACCTCTTCGCCAGAGCATAGGAAAGACCTTCACAAAGTATATTCTACATCCACAAGATCTGAAATGAAACAGAGAAAAAATGAAGAGCAACAATATTTCTCCCAGTCCACAGAATATTGACTCTTCTGGTAGAGCACACATATTGGTGGACACAAGTTTCACGTACCATCTCACCAGAGGCTGAAACTTAGCATATATCACCACTAAATCACCTTTATCAAACCTTTAGGTCCACACAAGCATAGGAGAAACATAGGAGAAATGTGGAGCACATACCGGAGCACAATCTAAATACATTCCTTCTTCTGAATTCACTTCTATATTAATTTTCTCAAAAGCACTTGGAAGTTCATCAACACAACACATCTGCAGCTATATAAGATAGTTTCATCTACTCACAACATCTTAGCAGCATCTCAACCATACATGTACGATCTGCAACATGAATTGTGTTGAAATCAATGACAACACCACCAAACTAGCTCATACTTGCAACATTAATGGTATATATTATATATACTTTTTCCCAAAGTTAGATTCATCGTTGATTTCTAATCCCATATATTCAACATTTTGCATCGTCAAATAGAAGATCTAATTAATAATCTACTACTTACAAGTTAAGAGGCACTCTATATTCCAATTCTCTTTCCAATTTCCTTTTTGTGGAGGAACATCCATTCCCACAAAGCCTCTTTTGTTGATGTACCTTTCAACTTAGAGCATTGTTTCCTTACAACTTCAATTGATTTGACACTTAGTGCCATATTGTATTCCATTTTCTTTTGGAACCTCTAAACATATGTTGATTTTCACAGACATGTTGGTGAGTTCATCTTATACTCCAACCAATCTATGTACTACCCAAACCTTTAGTCAAGCCAACTCAATTTACTCTTTCAAGTTTCTTTCCTACAATTACCTTTTCAAATGACTTTGCTCCAATTATTGGTCACTTATTTTGTCATAACCTTTGGAGATACCAAGGTTTCTTGGTTTCTTTCTCTCATCTTAATCAAAACTCCAAATTTATGTCATCGATTTTGGTTGGTGGAACCATTTCCACTTCATCGATTACTTCATTTTTGACCACTCTGGTCTTTTCTCTTATTCCTAAGATACCATCTATTTTCTTTTACAAGTTCCTAGCCTCGCACAAAAATTAGATTCTTGTCAAGAGTTCTCCAACTTCTTGGATACCTCCTTCGTTGACTATTTATTTTGTTTGAAGTTTCTAAATTATGCCAATAATGCATACCCGTAGATTCATAGTAGACAAGTAGTAAATCCAATAATTCTTGGTTCTCTACGCAACTAAAAGTAACTACTAATAAGGGAGATTCTCTCAATCCTCTCTATCCCTTAAAGTTTTAGATATATTTCGTAGGATGAAGGTATATTTTGGTTACTCTTCCTAACCTTCCTACATAACCTGATTGCATAATCTTCCGCAATCCAAGGGAATATAATAATAAGTTGTTGTTTTAGGAGTTTCCACTCCAGGGAAGATTGTTAACTAGTCCCAACTTAAACAAGTTTCCATAAATCTTTTCTTCCTTTTGTTCTTTTCTCTTGCCATTGTGGCACAAGAAATTTTCCAACCATTATCTTTTGATAAGATTTATGCATTGTTTTCATAATGAGCTCATAGGTTTCAGTGTTGAACCTGGTTTCTCTGATACCTCCTGTAACATGCTAACCCTTCAATGAAGTAAAAATTCCAACATTTCATGCTAATTGAATATTCTATGATGTCACGAAATAGCAATAAAAAAGTTTCTCCCCATAATGTAAATTACATGCATAATTGAAACAACACTATTTCCAAACTTTCATTGCAATATCACAAATCTTCCAAATACATAGATATCATGTTGAATGAACTCAAGTATAACATTCATGATTACATCCTTCTACATAAATGAGTACATGATGTGTTCATAGCTCCTTTGAGCTTTATTTGGAAATAGTTGTACAAACTAGTCCCGATGTCCCCGCATTGGTGCCTACATTCTAAATGTCCTTGCTCGCAGGTGAAAAAACTCTAGTTGTCCCTAATACTAGCGTACATATTTGCAAACCTTGGCCACCAACTGGTGAGGATAAGAATCACTCAAGCACTTTTCTACCAACCACAGACTCATATGTAGTCCCCTGCACATCTATCAAAGATAGATGACCCTACCCTTCAATGAAGATATTGATTGGTACACCTTGTATCAATAGCCTATCTAAGCTTCGTGTTGTGTCCTACATGACTAGAACTTGTAAACCCACAATCTGGAGCTAGCATGCGTACATTTGGATCACAATGAATTTGATAGTGTAAATAGTGGCTACTTACACTACTTTGTCCAAAGTGTTCTCACTCAGTATAATCAAATGAAGGTCAATATATTCACATACATTTCTACAAGCTTGGTTTGGATCTTGACCATTCATATACTATGTTTAGGTAATTTCCTTCCCTAGGTAATCCCTAAACTCAGAAATAGCCTATTTCCCTTTCCAAAACTTTCTATGATATCTTATGCATATTACCATTCTTGGTATAAGCTCTCCTAGTCCACAAGTTAACATAGACAATCTAGTTCCAAGTATAACTTTATAATCTAGAGAGTAGCTATATAAGCTTCTTCTATTCATAGACTAATTATTCATAAATGATCGACTCCAATCAGTGTTATATCATACTAATAAGTGGTTCTCATCAAGAGAATAGCCACATCAGTGATTGATCTCAATCGAAGCATAATCATAGCAATAGATGATTCCATTCAAGAGTGTAACCCTTTTAATAAAAGAGCTATTCAAAGTAGAGTCTTGTCAACAATGTGACTTCATTTCAAGAGTGTAAAGTAATTAACCAAGTAGCTACATTAACTCATTAGGTAATCCCACCTATGTTTCCAAACATATAAAATTCCATAAACTCAAGTGATTTACACAACCACATGGGCGATTCTCAATTTCAATATTCCCTCCCAATCTTAGGATAAACAATCCTAGGAGAATACACTAGCTATCCTAGTTAAATCAATAACCTAGCTAAGAGTAACACTTATGCCACTCATGTTTAATCATATCTAGTATGTAACACTTATGATAAACACAAACCTCCTATTATGGAGTACATACAAGCACATCACAAAAACAACATAATAGCTTCTAATTCCTTTTCCAAGCATTACTATTTTCCCTATGCATGTACTCACAATAGACAATTCAAAGCAATCATGGAAAACAATCTTTCAAAATCTGAAACAATAAAAGAAGAAATATCCTCATGCTTGTTTTTGTTTATGCATTTGGTTGACTATAAATCAGTTTCCCACATCAACAACTAGCCTATTCTTGACTTCTTCAGTTATGCCACAGTAACCTCCCTCACTCAAGTTGATATTCTACTTCACTCAAAATGCTAATACTTTCACAAATAATCACAACTCTCACTCTCTCTCAGATAACATAGAATATTGCATATATGAATTGCAGAGAAGAATGTATAAAATACTGAACATAAAGCATATGGGATGTGTCCCAAACTAGTGAGTTTGCACTCCTATTTATACAACTAAAAAGAAATGAACTCCATCCTACATAATAGGCATGAGTGTTGATAGTAATCACCATGCAACACCACTCACTCCACACAGCTAAAAGGTAGCACATTAAGGACATACTCAGCCAAACAACACTACAGATTGACCTCCTTGGTGATAGTAGTGAAAGACTATTTAAAAACAACACATTTTGATAAAGTATAATTCGAATTTCTCACAGAATGAACATCTACAGTTAATAGGATTCATAAGGTGGCACCAAAATATACAAATCTTTCAACAATTGGTGGGTTAACTATATATTTGAATTAGTCAATATCAAATATGTGACACACAGATCAAATTGACTTAGTCTCATATGAGTCGACTCCCTTCATTTATCAGATTGACCAAGTCATCGACTTGTTGTACATGCTCTTTATTTGTTGTTGAAATTTACCAAATGACAAGGTGTTTTAAGAGTTTACTAAGTCAAAGTTATTCCAAACTAAGGCGTTGACTAAGTCTCCTCCACATATCGACTTAATGATGCAAGCTTTATTAAGTATATGTGTTCCATTATACGTGGCAGCATGAGTAAAAATTGACCTCTCAAAATGCAGTCACAGGTAATATAATTGTCCCTAAATCTTTGCCTAAGTCAACTGATCTCCAAGAAAACACAATTTATCAATTATTTTATGCACAACCCATTATCCTATGTGCATTACCTTGGAAATGTTATACTTTTTCTTATCTCATAGCATGTTCAAAAGTATATAAGGAATGGCTTTATAAGCCTCTACAGTCTTGCGCTTATATATACACTTTATTACATAATGGAAATCACTATATTAAATAATATACATAAATAGTTATGTAATAACATACATAGATAGATATATATACATGTACATATATATATAAATCATCATATAGCATCAATTCTATATATATGTATATTTATCCTATGTCAACAAGTTTGTAGACATTTGATATACAGAAAAACATGATCATATTGACATTCACATATACACTTATACATATATAAATTCTAGGGTAGAAAGTATATCAACACCTATACGTATTCTAATATATACGTTCAAAATTATCATATATCAAAATATATATATATATATATATATATATATATATATATATATATATATATATATATATATATATATATATATATATATATATATATATGTTTATATGTGTGTATTACTAAATACATGCATATTGTTACACCCCACCCTAGATTCTTAAAATTACTTTTCACTTTATGGTAATTATTCTGATGAATCATAGGATTATGAAACCTTGAAATTATATATTATGATGGAATTATGCAATGTTATGTTTTTCAATTCTAGAGAATGATGGCAGTTACTTGATGTCATGACTATGAAGAAATATAATGAAATGATTCTATTTATTTTGTAAATGAAATTCTATGATCATGCTATAATGTTTTCTTGGCTAACCACCTATTTGTTTTCTTGAGTGAGATTGCAGGAGTGGTTCAAACACCTCAAGAGAGAAAGAGGGGGAGTATCACCTGGGAGAAGGGTGAAGTTATGAATCCTTGAGAAATTCCATATGAGTTCCACTTCGGTCAGGTAGCAATTCCATAAACCTAAGGTGTCCGGGTTGTCATTAGTATTCATGGAGGTAAGTTAGCGCAAGTCAATTGGGCCCTACTCGACCTTTGTGTTTGATATGATTCTTTTTAGGGTTAATAACTCTCTTTTTATTATATAAAACAAATGAATATGTGAACGTAGGTATACATGAGTTAAGATAAGCATATACACTCGTACATGTATACATGTGTGCTTGGATGCATATGCGAGTACAAATACATAGATACCATCAACGTACAAACATTTATGTTCACGTATGTATGGATACATATGTGCATGCATAAGTTATTACAACGAAAATAACTCACATATAAGTATATTCATATATGTATGATGTGTTCAATCTTTAAATGTTTATTCTTAATGATTCTCATGATATAGCATAAGGACATTGATCATGATTATCATCTTTGAGTGCATATTGAGGGGGTGACTACGCTAGTGTGTCGACGTGATAATGAACATCATCGACCTTGTATGGTAAAGTTGATATTAATCTTGGAAGTTTTAATATTTATATATAATATGAGATTATTCAAAATGGCTAATTTCTAGCCATAGATCATATTGTTTAGCTCAACTCTTATGTGAGGAACACGTTTTGTATTTAAAAGGGTATCATCTTTGTTTCTAATGCCAACATGAGCCTTGTAAGGCCACGACATATTGATTTATCTTTGGAAATATATTTAGAATGTTTAAAAACGCTAATGGTGGCCATCTAAGGCTATAGGTACAATTTCACAAAGGCAGCATAAACCTTATACAATAGCAATTCAAATTCTCCACATTCAAACCCCATCTCTCATCATATCACGTTAGCATGGTAACTGTTTTTATTAACATAATATATATTGAAAATTAAGTTGATGGAGTATTTGGGGAGATAGAATCATGTCGGTTAATTGAAAATGAATTCTTGGAAACCAGTTGTAACTAATCTTGCCCTGGTTAAACTAATTCTTGATTTTTAGAATCAAAGGATCAAGAGGCAATATGCGGTGGGAGAAGGGGAAACGAATAAAAAGTAAAATGTTTCACTCCAGCAACAAAATCTGGGTTGTAACTATTTTTGAGGAACAAAACCAATTCTTGGCAATGGATATAACCGATTCTTATCCCAATCGTTCGACTTTTTTCTCAATGGATCCAAGATATTGATGTTTAGAAGTCCGATAATGCTTTCGTTATTAAAGTATAGAATGAGCGATAGCATTAGAGTAAGGGTGCCTTTCAAGAAAGTTTGGAGATTTTATGAGTGGAATTTATTTCAGTAAGGGGGAATCTTGCAACATGCAATGAATGAATGGAATTTTGACACCAAGATTGGATTCACTAGTTCCCTTTGTGGGTTGATTCACTACCCCATTACATTGGAGTCTCACTAGGTTACTTAACTCCTTCTAAAAAGCTCATTGTTACGTTATGATCGATTATGTTGCAGCGGTAAGACCTTGCGACAGATCAGAGACATCATTATAGTAATTCCTCCATGAGAAAACTACCATGATGGTATATTATGCATCGAATCCTGTGTTTATTAAAAGTCTTATTATGCTGAGGCATGTGCTACTCCAATAGTGTTGATTGGTTCCCAAGGAAGTTAATCCTAGGCATTGATATGAATGAGGCTAATATTATGATTGTTGAGCTGGGGAGGCTTAGTTCAAGATCTTGCTACTTCCATAATAACTTCAATTTCAAAGTTCGAATAGAGGAGCGATGACATGGGTTATCACATCCATCGTAAGGCAAGTAATCCTTCTTTTCTTTAAAATGGATATAGTCTTTTCTCTATAGGAGTACATATATATATACATTGTGAGGATAATGTTGTATTAAAACTAGTAGAGAGGCAATATTGCCTACAAACCATCAAACCATCTCATGCAATAATATTTCTTAGTTCTCTTTAAATCTCCAGTTTGAGATACTGTAATTCTAGATTGATTTGGAATGTTTTAGTCTCTTTAAGATCAGTTTAGGGCATTTTACCCTCAAACCCTCTTTGGCATAGTGGAGCCTAGGATTGATTCATGAGAACTATCTTTGTTTAAATAGACTTTACACTTTTTAAGAAATGGTTTGTTTTTCTTTTCCATTACTAGATAAGTCAAATTCTATGCTTTTGTCGGCAAGGAAATTCTGGAGTCCTAATCTTAAGAGTATACACTCTCTATTAGAGTACACATTGAACCATAGGAAGTCACCCAGTATAAACAATTACAGTGAGTAACTTGGAAGTTCAAAACGAGATGAAACTAAAAAAACTCAATCAAGTTACAACTCGAAAGTCAAGTAATGATGCTCGTAAAAGTCTTCTTTATATTTAACTTTGATCGAACAACAAGTTTGACTCAACATTAGGTTATAATCTTTTGAATGACTAGGCATATACCCTGATAAAGGCACAATGTTATCAATAATGCTTAAGAAATCTAAGAATTCGTTAGAAGGTAAATCCTTGGTTTCTTGGAAGGGTTTGGAATTGAGGTAGTAGCCTAAACCCCAAAGGTTACAAATGTATGACCAGAGAATTCTATGCACAAGCTATTCTTTTACCAAATCAGTTATATTGCAAACTTAATGAGTAAACAATTATGTTATGTGAAATTAATACAAGTTGATACCAGTTGAACTACGAATGTGCTTATCCTAAGTTAACAATATTTCACCAAAATGCGTGAAGGACTAAAACCTTAAGGGAATTATACTCTAAATGGAGATCTAACTATCTCTGTGGAAACTTTATCTCTAAAGAATTCATGCTAAAATAAGACCAAGAAGGTCAAGAAGATATCGTTTCGTGACAAGATTTTCTCAAAGATAGTATCATGAGAGCAGTCACTCTCAAGGGTTAGGATTAAGATTCGAGCAAGTGGTTGCAGCCAAGACCCAGGTAGTTATGTGAAAGTAACTCTGGTGTTCGATTCAAAAATAACCAACAACCCCCAATGAACTATTCACTTAATGAATCTTCGCTTTCTAATGATGGAAGCTATAACAAGGCTTAAATACTGAACATTCAATACTGTAACAAGAAGGTATCTTCAATTAGACTGATATCTATTAGTAGTTATGTGTAAAAATTTCATCAATTAATAAGAATGTGAGGAAAAAGAGTTAATGAGCACGTTAGGTGCTACAATTGCATGATTGCCTAAACAATAAAAGGATAGAATCCTTGCTTCCTTTTATAAATGAATTGTGATTTGAATTATTCCCTTGAAATGTAAATTTTTTTCCTTGTGAGTGACCAAACCCTTCTAGGGTTTTGTACATAGTTGAATACCACTCAGTAGAGGGTATTATGTAAAGGAATTTTTCCTTGTCAGTCTATGACCAGTCAAGTCAAGTTAGTTGTTCGTATAGGCAAGAATATGCCAAGTAAACTACTATGGGGGGAAATACCTCTTCTATTTCATTTATCTTAAACCAATGGTAGTTTCCAAGACCTGCTAGTTACACCAAGTAGCACAAGGGTTCAAGAAAGATCTAACATCTTATCAACTCGAATGAGTTATGTCTAGTAAGACAAGTTATGTCAAGTCATAAGTTCTTTGTGACTTTTACTGGGTGGAACACTTAGTTCCAGTATACCCCATGTCAGGAAAGGTGATCCAATTCGAGTAGGGTGGGTGAACAAATGACTTCACTCTTGGTAGCGATTGTATTAACGATACAATACTATGGCCATAGTGAGTGCAGTTGTCTCTGCATGCACTTGTCAGTTCACTGTGACCCAAATACTTAGCTAGTCAGAGATGTCGTACATAGTTGGAAGGTATCCATAGTTGTGCAACGATATTAGTTAAGTAGGGCACAACACTAGATCTCAGATGGTAGAACTATGAGGGTACCCAACAAATCCCTTCATTATAGGGCAAGTCCACTTCCAGTTAGGAAGGTGTGTGAGGGATCGCTTAAGTCCGTAGTTGGAGGTAAATCACTTCGGTGATGCTCTCCATCATGCAGATGACATATTGAGTCTTGTAAGACAAAGAATCCAAATGCAAGATCTCTGACCTTAATCCTATAAGTTATTGTTTTAGCTTAAATAGATGTAATCATTTAATTGAAATCCAAAAGTGATAGATGTTTGTTCTTTTCAGTTACAAAAGATTGTGTAAATGCTTTTTTATATCTTTATGGTAACAGATATGCAGGAGCATGTTCCATATTTAAAGAAAAAAATTGTACCTCTTTTCATTTATGTTTATCGTTATTTACTGTTTAGTGAATAATTCATGGTAACTATTTGTAAGAAGTTGTAGATTGTTGCATATGGTATCAGAGCTACTGGGTTCAACACTTGGACCTATGAGCTCATTACATAAGTTTTCCCTTAAAACATTATCAGTAGCAGATGGTTGAAAATTTCTTTTGCTCATATGGTTGAGAAATTAAAAACAAGTAAAACAGTAACAAAGTTAATTTCTCAAAAACTTGTCTAACATTGGGACAAGGAAAGAATCATTCCTAGAGGTTAAAACTCCTGAACTAGCAACTCTTAGAGAGATTCCCTTGGATTGTTGAAGGAATGCACCTGGGCTAAGAAATAAGGTTATTGCAAATGATACAAATGTTTAATTAGAGATACCAATTGTTTGCATAAATGGAAAACTTCATAAATAGATTGTCTATAAGTTAGGAAATTGAAGTTTTATTAACGAAACCATGCTCCACATGATATCAAGCTAGCAACAATTATTCGTGAATGATAATTATGTGTGCATTAATTGTTTGGAAAAAAAATTGGGATAAAAATAGAACAGCATGGTCTAAAGTATTAATTACCCAAATAAATATAAATACTCATCAGAGGGGATGGCTCGAGCTAATATCAAATTATGAATTTTTAAAATAACTAAATAAAGGGGCAAAGAAAGCCAATTTGTAGATGCCCTAAGTCGAAGGATTCATATCTCCTCAACAATATCTATTCATTATATTTCCAAGAATCAAGTGTGGTAAAATTCCAAGGAAGACATTTACTTAGCTTCAAATGGACTCCTAAGAATCATCGGAAGAACCTAAGTAGTTGACTCAAAGGAGTTAGGGAATAAGGTGTGATAAGAAGTTTAATCGGTGCCATATTCAGGACAATCTGGAGTGAAAAAATTATTGAATAATGTGAAACCACTATATTCTGGAAGAAAACAGTGAGAGATGTTGTAAAGTATGCATCAAGTTGTCCAGAATTCCCAAGGGTGAAGACAGGATGTCATCACTCGGTCTGACTTTTATATTCACATGAAATTCCAGAGAGGTGGTAGATCATTAGTATATTTTTTATCATCCTATTTCAAGGTTTTGGCATATTATTATTATGGAAGTGTTGGGAAGGCACAAAAAAATCTTGGTAGTGGTGGATAAGCTCACCAGGATAACTAATTTTGTATTAAAAAAATGGCAGGTGGGGTACCAAGCATAATTGAAAATTTGTGTAAATTAGTGTTTGATTGCATGGTGTTCCTAAGAAGATTATCTCAAATAGGGACACTCATATAGCTTCAATGTTTGCTAAACCTTATTTACCTCACTTGGAATTCAGTTGAACACAAGCTCAACATATCCTTCTATGACAGATGGTCAGACGGAGAGAGAAAACCAAGAATTGGAGGACTTCTTCTGTGTGTATTGCATGGATCAACAATAATAGTGGAAGGATTAGCTTCTGATTGCTAAGTTCGTGTTGATAACTCATAACATTCTATAAGTTAAAAAGACTCCATTTAAAGAAATGCATGGAAAAAGTGCCAAATTCCTATAAGCTGGGAAATCTAGAAGATAGGATTTTCCTTGGTCCAAAAATGCTATAAAAAATGGAAGTGAAAATCAGGTGATCAAGAAAAACGTTAACGAGAGGCAATGTTAGGCATAAATGTTTTACTAGAGTTAAATGAACACCGAGACAGTTCTCAGTAAGAGAAAGAGTGCTTGAATAACGTAGGCTTCACCTGCGTAATAGTAATGTTTCTCAGGGAAAGGATTAGTGGGATCAAATTTCCCAGGACAGAGCTACGAGTAAAAAAATTACAATGGGATTAAACAGAGATTTCCCCATCTTCTATTCGAATTTAAAATTAGAAATCAAGACATTTTCTTTTAATTTGTTATATGTTATGATACCTTACATCACCGAGGATGATTATTCTTAAGGGGGAAGGTATGTTACACCCCACTCTAGATTCCTAAAGTTAATTTTCACTTTATGTTAATTATTCTGATGAATCATAAGATTATGAAACCTTGAAATTATATATTATGATGGAATTATGCAATGTTATGTTTTGCAATTCTATGGAATGATGGTAGTTATTTGATGTCATGAATATGATGAAATATAATGAAATAATTCTATTTATTTTGTAAATTAAATGCTATGATCATGCTATAATGTTTTCTTGGCTAACCACCTGTTTATTTTCTTGAGTGAGATTGCAAGAGCGATCCGAACACCTCAAGATAGAAAGAGGGGGAGTATCACCTGGGAGAAGGGTGAAGTTATGAATCCTCGAGAAATACCATCTGAGTTCAACTTTGGTCAAGTCATTATTCTGTAAACCTAAGGTGTCTAGGGTGTCGTTAGTATTCATGGAGGTAAGTCAACCCAAGTCAATTGGGCCCTACTCGACCTTTTTGTTCGATATGATTCTTTTTAGGGTTAATAACTCTCCTTTTATTATATAAAACAAATGAATATGTGAACGTAGGTATACATGAGTTAAGGTAAGCATATACACTTGTACATGTATAGATGCATGTTTGGACGCATATGTGAGTACACAAACATATATATCGTTAGTGTACAAACATTTACGTTCAAGTATGTATGGATACATATGTTCATGCATAAGTTATTGCGACGAAAATGACTCACATATAAGTGTGTTCATATATGTATGATGTGTTCAATCTTTAAACTTTTATTCTTGATGACTCTCATTGTGATATAGCATAAGGGCATTGATCATGATGATCGTCTTTGAGTGCATATTGAGGGGGTGACTACGCTAGTGTGTTGACGTGATAATGAACATCATTGACCTTGTACAGTAAAGTTGATATTAATCTTGGAAGTTTTAATATTTATATATAATATGAGATTATTCAAAATGGCTAATCTAGCCATAGAGCATATTGTTTAGCTCAACTCTTATGTGAGGAGCGCGTTTTTTATTTAAAATGGTATCATCTTTGTTTCTAATGCCAACATGAGCCTTGTAAGGCCGCGACATACTAATTTATCATTGGCAATATATTTAGAATGTTTAAAAATGCTAATGGTGGCCATCTAAGGCTATAGGCACAATTTCACAAAGGTGGCATAAACCTTATATGATAGTAATTCAAATTCTCCACATTCAAACCCTGTCTCTCATCATGTCAAGTTAACATGGTACCTATTTTTATTAACAAAATATATCTTGCAAAGTAAGTCGATGGAATATTTGGGGAGATAGACTCATGTCAGTTAATTGAAAATGAATTCTTGGAAACCGTTTGTAACTAATCTCAATTCTTTCCTATGAGTCTATCAGAACTCAATTATCAACAAGTCTGAGGATTGGCCAACACTTAAGTGAAGCATTTAAAACTTCACTTCTTCTCTTCGGGCTCTGTGAGACCTAGGAGGGTAATCCTATTTATGCTCATAATATTTCAACTTGATCAAGACTATTTCCTCACATAGATGTATTCCTTAAGAAACCAACATCATCTAAGGATTGGTAGACCTTTTATGGAGTTGTTATTTGTTTCAGGGAATACGCTAATACTTGAAGGTTGGTGCAATGTAATTTAAAGTATGTTAAGAATTCATTTTCATTTTATATCTCTAACTAGATTCATTACTAGATCAGTCAACCAAAAGATAAACTAATAGAATAACTAGTGCCCTATCTGAAGGAACAATGGAGTCATAGCTTGCAATCAATCAGTAATACAATTATAATTGAACATCAGAAATCAATGGACTATTAGCATGCGACTTTGTAGCACCTAACTTTCTATGTTTTTAAAATATTGCTTCCTTACCCAATCCTATATCCCTATCCCACAAACTAATGGTCTCATTTAGAATTTAATCAACTCATTTAATTGAAGCACAAACAAACCCATTCATTCAGTGCAAATGACATAAGACAAATGAA
Organism: Sequoia sempervirens; assembly: GCA_007258455.2. Lineage (NCBI taxonomy): Eukaryota > Viridiplantae > Streptophyta > Pinopsida > Cupressales > Cupressaceae > Sequoia > Sequoia sempervirens. The sequence continues at coordinate 286,073,081 of VDFB02270651.1, read as the reverse complement.
ATTATAATTAACAATTTCATTCATAATTTGGAAGAAAATATACAGGAGAGCAATATTTTAGAACTAATATTCTCTTTCATTACTGATATTACTTTGTAAAACTATATAATTTAAGATCTTCATACAGTATAACTTTTTCCCTAGACTAGCTTCTGATATATTCACTAATTTATCTATTTACATTCTATTTTCTCCCTAAGCGTAGCTTTCACCTAGACCTCTTTCGGACTCAAAATTTTTGAATTCTCCAACTTCGGCCATGAAATCCCCTTTATAAACAAGGGAGCAACAAGCATCCAATTGAGTTACAATTTCATTTCATTAACCTAATTTCAACTACATCCTCAAAGAAATCCCTAGGTGGTTTCATGCAATCATTTGAGAACAGGGGAGGACAAAAGACAAAACACGTGTAGGATATCATTAGTAACTGTCGTCGCATTCATGTTGAAAAAAAAAGATTTTGTATCATATTAGTCGGAAGACCTCCACATCAACATTGAAGAGTAAAAGACCAACCACAAACATATTGAAATGAATACCTCCTATGCAAAGACCATGGTGTCATCAAAAACAAAAACAAGGAGAAGACCCTATTCAGATTCATCAGCATCAGAGTATGCTCAACCACTCCTTGTTCTCAAAAAAATTGGAGGAACCATCATGACGTCATCATCAAAGCTCCCATATGGCACTAGAGAGAGAAGATACTGGCCATATCTCGAGTCAGTGTCACCTTCAGCATCTGAAGGACTATCAAAGATCACAAGAGGAGAATTATGTTTTCCCAGGTAGGCCCTATGACCCTTGTCTTTTTTCCTGGCCTTTTTCTTTGGCTAAGCCAGCTCCTTGCCTTTAAACTTGACCATTTCTTTTGGAATGGTCCTATTTCTCAAGTTGTATGTACTATGAACAATTGCTTTCTTCTTATGACATTGAGCCCTCTTCTTACCCTTTGAAACCTCAAGGGATGGTTGGTTTGCTTGCTCAGTTACAAACATATCCTCATAGCACTTGAACACATTAAGCCAACTAGACCTCCTAACAGGTTGAATTGGCACACCAGTCTTTCCCATCTCTAAAAGGAATAGAAGTTGATAATTCAAAAGACTCTAAATCAAAGTTGTAGGGAAATACACCTACAAACCCAAATAATTGCACCCAATACCAGAAAAGGAATTCCTAAATAGACTAGAGCATGAACAATAGAGAGCCCAATTGAAAACTAACTCACCCAAAAAAATAACATTCACTATTCAACTCAGGGAGAATTAACACCTTCACATTCTTCACTAACCCACACCTCACATTCACTATAGACTTAGAAAGATGGTGAAGATGAACAACAAACAATTAGCATTAAATAGATAATTTGGAGCATGCAGGAATTAATGATTCAAGAACTCCTTGCATGAGGGAGATGATAACTTAGTAGCTCGGCTTTGAATCTGGGGCATTGATCTTAAAGCATTTAAAACTTCTTCTATGGCGATCCTGAGCATTGTTTTTTAGCCTTTAGCAACTTGTTCCTAGAAAATAGTGATTCCACCTCAAATGTTGCCATGTCCTCCCTTAATCCTGATTAATGATACGTGATCTGACAATTAACATGCATCGCCAACCTAATCTGTGCTCCTTCATTAATATCGATGACGTACATATGATCGTCATTTTGAAGAGAATAGTTCCTCATACAGTTCATCGCTCATCGTTGGCCTTGTCCAAATTTTTAGGGTACAATCAACGATGAGAATTTTCTTGCGATGAAATTCAGTCTGTCGGATCATCTTGTCTTAAAGCCAGATCAACGAATCTCTGTCCATCCCGCTACTTTCCTTTTTGCTTTATACGATGTCCACAGGATTCTACCACGTTGCCTCTTCATGCAATGGTTGTCGCTTATCATTGATATACCTCATCCTTCACTGGCCTCATCGGTGATGCAATCACCCATGCAATGAAATCTCAACCCTTGGATCTATGGCCCATCCTTTGATCACGTTCATTTCCCCATCGCACATCACTAGAATTGAAACTTTTCACCTTGGATCCTATTAGCGATGGGAGATATAGTGAGGAGACTAGATTAAGACACGTACACCTGCATGAAAATGAATGGTACAAAATAAATCGCACATAAGATCTTTTCAAATTAGCGAAAGGAACCTTTCAAAGAGTCTCATCGCTCATCGTTGTTTTCAAACTTAAGCTTTGGAATGAATGGGCGATGAGTGATAAAGTAAAAAATCAACAAGCCATTGCTTATCACTAATTCTCCTCATATAGTTTGCAAGCAATAAGCAATGAGAGATCTTCATAGTGACACTGTGTATCACATATCGCTAATATAAAACTTAGCACTTAAAACATATCTGTGATACGCGATGCAAGGGAAATCCATCATATCGCTCATCGCTAATTGAAATTTATCATTTCATGACCATCCGTGATGAGTGATGAAAATAAGAACATAAGGCTGGAGGACATCGCTTATCGCTATTACAATACTCAAGGCTCAAAAGCCATTAGCGATAAGCACTCCCTTAACAATACATGGAACATCGCTCATAGCGCATTGATATCAAGAGCTCCAATAGCTATTCGCAATGAGCGACAACAAAGAAACACCGCTCATTGCTTGCCGCCAATTTGGGACATACACTTCTAAAGGAATCAACGATGAGCGATAAGGAAAGATGGTTGTCGGGAATTAAGTGAAAACCTTTAAGCACATGCTCATTAGTTGTTAAAATGAAGGGGACCCCCTAGGATGATAAGATAGAAAGGGCTCAAAACTCCTAAGTTATAAAATGCGAAGGATGTAAAGGCCAAAAAGGCTCTTTACTTAACCTTATAAAAGCTAAGACACTTAGAACTAGGCGTGAGGGACTAGTTACCCAACGACAGAATGGCATAAGATGTTTTAATGTGACTGAAAACGGGCAACAAGAAGTCAATAGTGAAATAGATTTTTTTTTTGAAATATTCAGAGCCAAGGGTTTCATAAGAAAGGACTCCAAATCAATACAATAACCCTTCAACAGTTATACAAGCAGAACCCTAAGCCCTCAGATGTCAACCCAATCAAGATGAAACAAGGACTTGAGATGAAACATAAAAATTTTGCAGGTTCCATCAAGATCAAGAGGCAATATGTGGCAGGAGAAGGGGAAACAAATAAAAACTAAAATGTTTCACTCAGGCAACGAAATCTAGGTTGTAACTATTTTTGAGGAACAAAACCAATTCTTGGCAATGGATATAACTGATTCTTATCCCAACCATTTGACCTTTTTCTCAGTGGAGCTAGGATATTGATGTTTATAAGTCCGATAATGCTTCAGTTATTAAAGTACATAATGCACGATAGCATTAGAGTAAGGGTGCCTTTCAAGAAAGTTTGAAGTTTTCATGAGTGAATTTATTTCAGTAAGGGGGAATCTCATATCGTGTGTAGTGAATGAATGGAATTTTGACACCAAGATTGGATTCACTAGTTCCCTTTGCAGGTTGATTCACTACCCCATTACATTGGAGTCTCACTAGGTTACCTAACTCCTTCCAAAAATTTTGTTGTTATATGTTATGCTCAACTATGTTGCAGCAGTAAGACCTTGCGACAAATCAGAGACATCATTATAGTAATGCCTCCATGACCACACTACCATGATGGTATATTATGCATCAAATCCTATGTTTATTAATAGTCTTATTGTGCTAAGGCATGTGCTACTCCAATAGTTTTGATTGGTTCCTAAGGAAGTTATTCCTGGGCATTGATATGAATGAGGCTAATATTATGATTGTTGAGTTGGGGAGGCTTAGTTCAAGATTTTGCTCCTTCCATAATAACTTCAATTTCAAAGTTCGAATAGAGAAGGGACAACATGGTTTATCACATCCATCGTAAGGCAAGTAATCCTTCTTTTCTTTAAAATGGATATAGTCTTTTCTCTGTAGGAGTACATATATATACATTGTGAAGATAATGATGTATTAAAAGTAGTAGAGAGGCAATATCACCTAAAAACCACCTCATGCAATAATCTTTCTTAGTTCTCTTTAAATCTCCATGTTCAGATAGTGTAATTCTAGATTGCTTTGGAATGTTTTAGTCTCTTTAAGACCAGTTTAGGGTATTTTACCCTCAAACCCTCCTTGGCATAGTGGAGCCTAGGATTGATTCATGAGAACTATCTTATTTTAAATGAGACTTTACACTTTTTAAGAAATGGTTTTTTTTTCTTTTCCATTACTAGATAAGTCAAATTCTATGCTTTTGTCAGCAAGGAAATTCTAGAATCCTAATCTTAAGAGTATACACTCTCTATTAGAGTACACGTTGAACCACAGGAAGTCACCTAGTCCAAACCATTACAGTGAGTAACTCGGAAGTTTGACACGAGATGAAACTAAAAAAACTCAATCAAGTTACGACTCGAAAGTCAAGTAATGATGAGTAGAAAAGTCTTCTTTATCTTTAACTTTGATAGAACAAAAGGTTCGTCTCAACATTAGGTTGTAGTCTTTTGAATGACTAGGTGTATACCTTGATAAAGGCACATTATTATCAATAATGCTTAAGAAATCTAAGAATTAGTTAGAAGGTAAATCCTTGGTTTCTTGGAAGGGTTTGGAATTGAGGTAGTAGCCTAAACCCTAGAGGTTACTAATGCATCACCAGAGAAGTCTATGCACAAGGTATTCTTTTACCATATCAGTTATATTTCAAACTTAATGAGTAAAAAATTATGTTATGTGAAATTAATACAAGTTGAGACCAAAACTGAACTACAAATGTGCTTATCCTTAGTTAACAATATTTCACTAAAATGCATGAAGGACTAAAACCTAAAGGGAATTATACTCTTAATGGAGATCTAACTATCTCTAGGAAACTTTATCTTTGTAGCATTCATGCTAAAATAAGACTAGGAAGGTCAAGAAGATACCATTTTGTGACAATATTTTCTCAAAGATAGTATCACGAGAGCAGTCGGTCTTAAGGGTTTGGGTTAAGACTTGAGGAAGTGATTGCAGCCAAGACCCAGGAAGTTACGTGAAAGTAACTCAGGTGTTCGATACAAAAATAACCAACAACCCCCAATGAACTATTCACTTAATGAATCTTCACTTTCTAAGGATGAAAGTTATAACAAGGCTTAAATACCAAGCATTCGAGATTGTAGAAAGAAGAAGGTATCTTCAGTGTTAGTCTGATATCTATCAGTCGTTATTTTTAAGCATTTCGTCAATTAATAAAGAATGCGAGGAAAAAGAGGTAATGAGTTAATGAGCACGTTAGGGTGTTACAATTGCATGATTGCCTAAATAATAAAAGGATAGAATCCTTGCTTCCTTTTTATAAATGAATTAAGATTTGAATTATTCCTGTGAAATGTAAAATTGTTTCCTTGTGAGTGACCAAACCCCTCTAGGGTTTTGTACATAGTCGAATACCACTCAATATAGGGTATTATGTAAAGGAAGTTTTCCTTGTCATTCTATGACCATTCAAGTCAAGTTAGTTGTTTTTAGAGGAAATAATATGCCAGGTAAACTGCTATGGGGGGGAAATACCTCTTCTATTTCACTTATCTTGAACCAATGGAAGTTGCCAAGACTTGTTAGTTACACCAAGTAGCACAAGGGTTTGAGAAAGATCTAACATCTTATCAAATCGAATGAGTTATGTCTAGTAAGACAAATTATTTCAAGTCATAAGTTCTTTGCGATTGTTACTAGGTGGAACAGTTAGTTCCAATATACTCCAAGTCAGGAAAGGTGATCCACGTCGAGTAGGTTGGGTGAACAAACGACTTCGCTTTTGGTAGCAATTGTATTAACGATACAATACTATGGCCATAATGAGTGTAGTTGTCTCTGCATGCACTTTCCGGTTCACTGTGACCTAGATACTTAGCTAGTCAGAGATTTCGTACATAGTTGGAAGGTATCCATAGTTGTACGATGGTATTAGTTAAGTAGGGTACAATAGCAAAGCTAAGATGGCAGAACTAAGAGGGTTCCCAACTAATCCCTTCATTGTAGGGTAGGGCCACTTCCAATTAGGAAGGTGTGTGGGGGACTACTTAAGTCCTTGGTTGGAGTTAAAGCATTCGGGTGATGCTCTCCCTCATGCAAATGACATGCCGAGTCTGGGAAGATAGATAGAATCCAGATGTGGGATCTCTGATCTTAATCCTGTAAGTTATTGTTTTAGTTTAAATAGATGTAATCATTTAATTAAAATCCAAAAGTGATAGATGTTTGTTCTTTTCAGTTAGAAAAGATCATGTAAATGCTTTGTTATATCTTTATGGTAACACATATGCAGAAGCATGTTCTATATTTAAAGAAAAAAAAATTGTACCTCTTTTCATCTATGTTTATCATTATTTACTGTTTGGTGAAAAATTCATGGTAACTATTTGTAAGAAGGTGTAGATTTTTACACATATACACCTATATATATACCAATAATCTAATGTATATATTTTTAGCAACGCAGCTATGTATATACACTCACAAGGAAGAATTCACTCAATATATATATATATATACGCGATCCTCTATATATGCATTAATGCTCATGCATGTATATGTATATATATATATATACATAAATCCAATCACATATATATATATTGTATAAAGCAATAAAGCCATAATACATTTGATAATCGAATGATTATGACTAAGTGATCTATTCACAATATTAAACATCACCAAATAATGCACTCGATAGTAACTAAGACCTTTACATATGTAGACACATCAAACTAAGGATGACTTACCAACTTCCCACTTCTATGTCTAGACTCGACCATTCTATTGTGAATGTGTGTAAGCTCAGATAGGCTACATTACTGGTTATCTAACCAATCACTTCTCCTAAGTGATACTTCCCCTCCACATGGAGGAATAAACCTATCCCTGCAACCAACACAACACACTTGCAATGGTAGTTAGACGTTCACAATATATGCATCATAACTTAAGCATATTCATAAAGCAATAAATGTAAGCATATTTACTCTTCAAAGCTAGATATTAAGCATTTATCAATACTTTCACATAATACTTATTGCAGTATTTCATTCTTTTAGAAAACATATCAAACTCATGATTGCATTTACCATCTTATTTACCCGTGAAGGTAAAAGTAAAACAATAATAACAAAACAAGATGTAACATCTAAACTCTCTAGGGTTTGGTGTTTTGAAATCTATCAAGGATGGTTACATTGCTCATGCAGCTCCTCCAACAGATCTCGTTGAGATTAGGTTGTATGAGAATAGTGCCAAGGTAAAGAATGTTGGCATATGGCTTTAGGAGATTATTTTTGGCTGCTAGTGGTGTCATTGATGGCAACTGGAGTCAGTAGTGTGGTATGCAGTTTAGAAGCAATTCCTACTGACAAGGAAAGTAGAAGACAATACTCTACCGACATAATGCATGAAGAACAGAGTATCTGGTTGGTAAATTGATCTGGATACTTCACCAGATCATTATTTTGTTGTGTGGATCCCTAGGGAAGCTTGTCAATCATGTATGCTATCTTTTTGATAAGTTTTACAATATTACATTGATCCATGTATGAGTTTGGAGATTCGGTAGAATGATTTATTGCTTATTTTCTCATTGTGGCGGACTTGTTGTGTATGGCGTATTCTGGATGTATGAGGAGTATGTGTTTAACTATTTCTTATGTTGGGAATTTTGGTTTGGGTCCCTACTATATTCTAGCCGACTTGTGTGGGTACGCATTAATTCTAATTAGTGATTGGAGCCGACTTGTGGAAGAGTATTATATTTTGTTGCAAGCCGACATACAATAATAAAATTCTTGTTAGCAGATATATAAGTGAGATCGGTAATTCATTTTTCGTGTAATGTACGAAGTGGTGAGAAGGTGTGTGTGCGAAAAAAAAGTGCATAACAGCTACATGAGGTATTATCAAAGGATCTTCCGAGCAAATTTTGTTTGTGCAGCAAAAGTTTTTTTGTACAACAGAGCAGAGCAGAACAGAGTAGAAGTGTGAATTGGATAGAAGGTCCAAAATCTATTTCATGTGCTTCATTGGAACTGAATCCACGCATTCAGACATGCTATTTTCTCAGTTCATATTTTGAATAGTTTTAATCGAAACTCTTTTGGACAGTGAGTCCTCTTTTGTATTTTGAGCAGTGAGCTCTAGGCAGTGTGCCTGAATGCAAGTGCATTCCCCTTTTTATCATACTTTTAACAAAGTATACTTTGTGGATTAATCTCCACCATGGTTTTTCCCCTAACAAGGTTTCCACATAAAAATCTTGGTGTTATGGTTTCCACATTGTCTTATTAATGTGCATGCATGTTTCCTTTTGTTTATTTGTTGTGGATGCTATTAAAGGTTAAATATTGTTGTTGATAGTTTAAGATCTGACTTGAGATTCAAATATTGTGGAACACTGATTCACCCCTCCTCTCAGTGTTCCTAGTTTCTAACAAAGAATGCTATCATGTGTGGGTTAGATGATTCAAAACTTCTGAAGGTGATGAGTTGCAGTTCTACCAAGGATGTATGGGAAAAGCTAAGCAATATTTCTAAAGGAGATAATAAAGTGAAGCAAGCCAAGATTCAAATATTTAAGAGAAAAATTGAGAACCTGAGGATGACAAAGGATGAAGATATTGCTAGTTATATGCTCTAAGTGGATGAAGTAGTTACTGGCATCGGAGGTCATGGTGGAGAAGTGAAAGAAGATGAGATTGTGAAGAAAGTTTTGAGATCTCTCCCTAAATCTTATAGTCATAAGGTATCTACTATTGAGAAGTCCAAGGACTTGGATAAGTATTTAGTAGGTGAAATATTTGGTGCTCTCACAACCTTTAAAATGAGAGAGTTTGACAAAGATGCTCCAAAGAAGGAAGCAACATTCAAAGCTAGTAAAAAGATAGAAGATGAAAGAACAAATCAGAATGATTTGACTTTGATGAGGTAGAAGAAAACTTTGCGAGAAGATTGAAGAAAGGTACTGAAAAATATAAAGTTAATTTACCTTTTAAGTGCTTCAACTATGGGAGAATTGGTCATTTTGCATCTAAATGTCCTTTTAAAGAGTCAAAAGATAGTAGTGAAAGAGAAATTTAAAAGAAGTTTATATTTCAAGGAGAGTAGTTTTTCTTCAAAAGATGAGGATAATGATTCAAATTATGAAACCTTATTCATGATTGTGAAGGACAAAAAGGGTGATATTGAAAAATATAAGAAGTTTGATACTTTGTAGGCTGATAGAAACAATGAAAGATCAATGGTTGTGTGGAATTCCTTTCATGAAAAGGAAGAATCAAATTCTTGGGTGATTGACAGTGGTTGCTCTAACCACATGACTGGTGACAAGGGAAGGTTCATCAATCTTAAGAAGTGTAACATAGTGGAGCTGTTAAGTTTGGTGGTGATTTGAGTTAGCACAAATTTGTGGAAAGGATGCTATAGATCCATTGATAGAAAGAACAAGACTAAGGATGTCCTCTATGTCAAAGGGCTAAAGCATAATCTCCTTAGTGTCAATCAAATGTGCAATAAAGGGCACAACCTTACATTTCATGCCAAAGGTTGTGAGATTAGGAAGGTAGTGTCTGGAAGATTAGTTGCATAAGGCACTAGGACAAATGGAAATTTCTATCATCTAAAGGAGGCATATTGAATAATTTGTTTATTAGCTCAATCCAGTAAGATCTATGGCACAAGAGAATGGGACACATCAACTTTGACAATATGGTAAAGATCAGCTCTACTCATGTAGTGAGAGATATGCCTAAGATAACTAGGCTTGCAAACACATTATGCAAGGAGTGTCAAATGGGAAAACATACAAAGACAAGTTTCAAGAGCAAGGAATGCTCTTCTACAATGCCACTAGAGTTGATTCACACTAGCCTATGTGGACCTACAAAAACAAAGAGAACAAAGTGAAAGGTATTTCATGTTGCTTATTGATGACTACTCTAGAATGACTTGGGTTACATTTTTAAGAGAAAAATTAGAAGCCTTTGATAATTTTAAGATTTTCAAAGCAAAAGTTAAGAATAAAATGGATGTTAAGATCAAATGCTTATGATCAAATAGAGGAGGTGAATTTACTTCAAATGAATTTGAAAATTTTTGCGAAGTTCATGACCTATTAGGATACATTTTTTTCTCCTAGGACCCCTCAACATAATGGGGTGGTGGAGAGGAAGAATAGGACTATGCAAGATAGGGCTAGGGTAATGATGAAATATGTAGATCTACCTTATATGTATTGGAAGGAAGCGGTTCACACTACAGTCTACTTGCTTAACGGAGTACAGTTGAGGGTCAATAGCACTAAGACCCCTTATGAGCTATGGTATGTAAGGACTCCTACTGTTAGATGCTTTAGGATCTTTGGAAGAAAATGCTACATTAGAAGAGATGAAGAAGACCTTGGAGAATTTGATTCAAGGTGTGATGAAAGTATCTTTCTTGGTTACTCAACAAGAAGCAAGGCCTACAGATGATACAACAAAAGATTGGGAAAGATGAATGAAAGAACAAATATTAAGGTAGATGAAGATTTGTATCAAATCTCACAAGAACAAGAGGTTTTCGGATCTGATATACCTCCCTACATTGAAGAAGAAGAAGAAGAAGGAGAAGAGAAAGAAGAGAAAAAATAAGAATAAAAAATGGTTCCTAAGACTCCAACAAAGTATGTTCAGAAGAATCATTCAACAGATCAAATCATTGGAGATAAGAATAAAGGTGTGTTGACCAAGAGAAGGTTTGCAAAAGCAAGTGAGCAAGTGAATTCATGTTTATTGTAAAAGGTAGATCCCACGAACTTTGTTGATGCTAGTAACTTAGATGAAGGTTGGTTGAAGGCAATGGAAGAAGAATTGAATCAGATAGAAAAGAATCTAACATGGGATTTGGTTCCAAGACCACCTAATAAGAATGTTATAGGAACAAAGTGGGTGTTCTTGAACAAGATGAATGAAGATGGTGAAGTTGTGAGGAATAAAGCAAGATTGGTATGTAAGGATTATTCATAAGTTGAAAGTATTGATTTTGAGGATACTTTTGATTTGATAGATAGAATGGAGGCAATAAGGATGTTTCTTGCCTTTGCTTCTCACAAGAATTTCAAATTCTATCAGATGGATTTCAAGTCAACCTTCTTGGATGGTGATTTAGAGGAATATGTCTACATGGAGCAACCAGATGGTTTCCAACTATTAGAAGATCCATACATGGAGTGTAGACTCAAGAAAGATTTGCATGCATTCAAACAAGCTCCTAGAGCTTGGTTTGCTCGATTGGATAAGTAGTTACTTCAAAGAAAGGTATTGTAGATAGTAACCTTTACATTAAGTTATAAGAATACAAAATTTTGATAGTTGTTGTATATGTTGTTGACATCATCTTTGGAGGAGATGATAATACATGTAAGAAGTTTGTAGAGGAGATGCATAAAGAGTTTGAGATGGTATCTTTATTTCTCAAGCTAAGTATGTTAAATCTAGATGTTAAAGAAGTTTGGCATGGAGGATTCCAAACTTGTCAGTACCCCTATGGTTATTGGTTGTCACTTGAGCAAGACTAATGAGTCTCCTAAGGTTGATCATAATTTTTATAGGTTTGTGATTGGAGGATTATTGTACTTGATTGCTTCTAGACAAATATCACAAATGTGAATGCTCTAAAATATTTTGATAAGAAATATTGAGCAAAGTAGGTTTGTATGCCCTTGACCTTACTATGTTAGAATATCCATATTGTACAAGATAGATGTAACCAAATTTATTACCAACAATGCAAATTGGCATGAGAAATGTGAATTATGACCAATAATTGAAGTGAATTGAGATTTTTCTTAGGCTTTGGAAAAGGAGACATCAATAGAGAGGTAATTTTTTTTTAAATGGTTAAGAACAATGTATGAAGTATTTTTTGGCCCTTGGCATGTGAAATCAAGCTAATGGAGAGCTAATTGAATAAAGGATTGATTCTATATCGAAATACTACTTGGTTAATAAATTCATGAATATTTTATTTATTTATTTTCTAAATCTTGTCTTATGATTATAAGAAAATGTAATTTATAGCTCATTAATACTAATAGCTATTAATAATATTTGAATCATAAGGAATGTGGTAAAAAATTTATGCTTTGTATTATTCTTGACTTATAGTCACTAGTACAAGAAATTCACTCTAATGTTATATGTATATTGTAGGGGAAAAACTTAAAATATAATGAAAAAAATACTTGGAGAAATAAATTATAGAATAGTATGATATTCTTTGCAGTCTAATAACCTATGTGCTCTAATAGTCTTTGTAGCCAAAATGTAAATGCTAGAAAAGATAAAAAAATTCAAGCCTATTATTCTTTATAGGTTTGATTGTATGTAGTCAAATTGTAAATGAGTTATGATATTGTAGGTTAATTTTATAACTTTTTTTCCTCCCAATTTTTAAAATATTTGATTCATCTGATTTGAATTCATGATTTTTTATTAGATAAGAGGGGATGGTGTGGATTAGGGGAGAGGGGCCCATAGTGGAGCACCCTAACTTCGCGTTTCTCAAAATCCTACGTGGAAATTTCAAATCACTCCCAATTCTGTACAACAACTTATTTGGCAACTCATGTGCTTTTATATTTCGTTTTAGGGCCACATCAGCAAGCTTTTTGTTGAGGTATCCAAAAAGGCCCAAAAAAAAAGTGAGACTGATAGTGGTGCACTAAGTCATATTTTGTTGGTGTGCTGATATGGCATCACATGATTTGTCACTTTGCGTACTTTATGGATAAAAAGTGTTTTGCAATTGGATATTAAAGTGCTCCACTATGGGGCCCACTAAGGACTACTTTTATCCCCACTATTGGACCTGCTCCATTATGGGCCCCTCTCCCCTAATAGAGAGGCAATTTTAAAATTTGATATATTAATTGGTTGATTTGACTCAAATGGTTAGCCTCACATCTACATATTTATTTTACAAGTGTTGAATATTTAAAGATTAAAGTCTCCAATTTGAACATTTATTACATAACATCTATGAAAGATGTGATGACCATGAAAAATAAGAGTTTTCATTTATGTCAAATTAGGAATATACTTAATTATCAAAGGACCAAAAGTTGTACACTTGCATATTATCTACTAAATAGCAAGTATGTAGCGCTTTAACAATTTTTTCTATATGTTTGGACAAATTACTTGTAAGATTTACAAACTGTTATATAATATTTTATTATAGTTTTGTTATATTTTCATACGTAAATTTGATTTGTTATGAATAACATTGTATTTTGTCTCATATGTATGCAATGAACCAAAAATATGTATTCTTTTGGTATTGACTAATTGATAATTGCATAGATTTTAACATATCAATGATATATATAAAGCAATTTTCAAAAACTTATTTACATGATACTTATTAATAAAAAATAAATATTTAATGATATTTTAATATTCAAACAATGAATTTTTTCTATTAATAAATCAAATTATATCAAATATCCTCTCAAACATGTTTAACTATAGAACATACTCAACTTGAATTCTCTCCCCATATACTATAATAATAATTTAAAATAAAATAATGAAAATACTTTTTAGCATAATACCATACCACTAAATTTACGACTACATGATTTCAACCTCATCCATCTGGTAAGAGCATCACGTTTATAATTGCTAACATATTATACCTATTCAACATTAAATATAAAATAAATTTACAAATCTCAGAGTGCACTAAGTATCATGCAACTTGGCAATGTTACCAGTCAACGTTAAAGATATGCCTCACACGGATACTCTTTTTTCATTTTTAACTTCTCTTTTCACACAAAAATGGATATATGCTCAACAACCCTTTTCCATTGAAGACCATTTCCTGGTTTCCCATCTGTATTCTCTGACTTGACTTTGAAGGAAAGGAGTGAATAAGTAATGACTTTTGTTGTCAATAAATAATTTAACATTTATAAGCAGTCACGTAAACATCTGTGCAAAAGTTTCTCTACAAACTGTTTTTTCATCCCATACGATTTTTTCAGACTGTTCTGCTCAAATTTAAAAATACAAATTTTAGTCAATTTTATTTTGATTAATATCGAAATTGTAACTTTCTGAGTGGTTAAAATTTAGCCATGTACAACACCCACTGTTTCAATAAAATGTAATTGAATAAAATCTTCAATGGCAAATGTGATTTTATTAAAAGATTGAATGACTGACGTAGTCATTAACATAGAAAAAATATGAATAGAATTTATACATTTGTGGTAACCAGGACCTGAAGCAGCAGACCCACCATTTGTCTGTTATATTTTGCAGCTTTTAAAGAGGTGAGATTTTCCTCCGTCTTCATTAGAGTTGCATGACTAAACTTCCAGTTGAAGAGAGTATATTGCTGGTGTGGTGGTTTGAAACTTTCCGACCAGTCGAAAAAATGAAACCAATTGATCTTTAAGCAAAGCGGGTGTAAATTTATGGGCGAAGCTAATGAAGAAAGCCCTTGTTCTGCAGGCTGGCAACTGTATCAGCCAGGCACTTCTTCATTGGTGTAAATGAAACCCCAAGTTTTCCCATCTTCTCATTAGAGAACTTGTAAGCTTGTTTCCTCGGATTTTTCTGGTCGGAACACCTGTAGAGATGGTTAGCAGAAGCATTAGTTGAACTGATTGATATTAATTGTTGGTGGGACAAAGGATTCATTCAAAATTATCTGAAAAAGAGATAAGAATTGAGTACATGAGAGGAACAGGATATTGGGGGAACAATTGGGCCAAGAGAGCCACCAATTCTCCACGGTGCATGTTTGCTTCTGCACACAGATACCGCCCACTTGCAGAAGGTGTTTCGTACACTAATAAATGAGCTTCTGCCACATCTCTCACATCCACATATGCCTGGGTTAAGTTTGCGTATGTTTTGGCTGAACCTGCACATTATATTTTTGGTTTAATCTACCTGTTCTAGATAAACATCAAACAATTCAATGACAACTTTAAGTGATATGTTCTAAATCTTATTAAACGATGAATGGTAATGAAATAGGTTCCAGTTTCTGCATACCTGTTAGATATTTCATGATATGAGCAGTACTGGCGTTCATGGAGGACTGCAACAAAGGACCTAAAACCAAACATGGGTTCACTACCACCTTATGCAAATTCCTCTCCTCCGCCCGCTTGCATGCAGCTTTTTCCGCCACCGTTTTGGCATAGCAGTACCAGTTCTGCATCATTAAATAAGGCCAAATCTGTCAGTGATTTGTCTAATAATTTCCCATTAATTAGTCCAGTGATGTTTAAGCTATAGTATGTTTTTGATTAAACTGTGTAAGTTTTTTTTATCAATGTCTGCAGTTACCATTATTAAATTTATATTTTTTTTTAAAAACATAACAAGTCGTTTTCATAAACTGTAAAAAAATCATGTCTACTAATAATGTTTAAATTGTACCTTTGTTTGAACGCAGTAATCCAAATCACTCCAGCAATTTTCATCAACCACGACATGGGGATCTCTGTTGAGGTCCATGTAAACTGTACCGACTGAAGAGGTCATGACTAGGCGCTTTACTCCACATTCAGTGCAAGCATCCAACACATTGGCGGTTCCTTTGACAGCTGGTTCTATCACTTGTTCCTGCACAAACCATCGCCATTAGAGCAAGTTCCACAAGGATTATGAGTTCTTTTCTTTGAGAGAATACATATTCAGAGCCTATAACTTAAAGGGTCGTCTGTGAGAAGGCAAGCCATATGGAACACACCATCACAGCCTCTAATAACTTGGATCAAGCTTTGGTAATCAAGAATATCAGCCTTGACAAGTTGCAGCCTCTTTTTCGCTTCTTCCAACTCCCTCAGATGTTTATATTTGCCATCATCTGTACTTCAATCAAACATTAACTAATATCAGATAAATGATAAATATGAATTAGTAATACATTTATTGATGTGTTTGTAAATACTGACCAGGATTACGGAGGGCTCCTTTAACAGTATAGCCTTTGGTCAACAGCCTTTTAACAAGCCAGAAGGCAATGAATCCTCCCGCGCCTGTTACACAAACTGTTTCCTGTCTCATATTTCGTCTCTCCTTCACTGACAAGGAAGCTCTGGCAAAGAAATTTAGAGAGAGAGTGAAGAATTTAGGGAAACAGAGTAAAGAATTTAGGGAAACAGAGTACACAGAGTACAGAATTTAGGGAAACAGAGTAAAGACAGAGAAACAGAATACAGAATTTAGAGAAACAGATCAAAGGCAAAGAAGAGCAGTGTAGAAGTTCCTCCTTTAATACGAAGCGGATAACCTGCACAGAAACTGCATAGTCTGACACGCGGAAATCATTTTATTGGATAATGTAGCAGTTTTTGTCGGGCGGCGTTGAATTGTAAATGCAACCATTCCCATTTTTGGTCAAACACAGTCCAGATCAGTTACAACAGAAATTTTTTAATTCTGATTACAGACAATTAGGGAAAGAAAAAACACAAAATTCCATTCATTAATTAAAAATAAAAATACAGAATCAAATGTGCATTTTAATGTCTGGATAATACAACCAAAAGACCCCGCGCGAGACCCACTTCTTTAGGGAATGTGAAAGCCTCAATTTACAGTCTGCTGTCATGTCTGTGTTTGATATGCACGCGAAAATATCCGCACACAGTGTGTTTATCAAATGGAAGAAGCATCAAGCCGAACATTTAAATTGTATATAGGGATTATAGCTATCGTACCTTGGTGTGCAATGGGCACCCCGAAGAGGTGTGGAAGGTCAATTTGGAAAAAAAAAATCTATTTTTGGGTATATTTGTGTAATGAAGGTTTCAACGAAGAAATGCATCTATTCATATTATTTAAGCAAAAATTTTGAATAAGGAAAATAATCAACTCCTTTATCATTAATATGTGCATGCATGGGCCTATTTTGTTTGGCATTTCTATTTTATCATTATAACATTCTCTTGTTAGGTTTGTCATTATCGATAAGTCTAAATGTTTGGCAACTTTGATTAATTTAACTATCAAATGTTGTGGCATCAACAATGGTGTCAGCAACACCCAACAAAGGTTCAAATAAAGAGGCAAAAATATTTCAAACCACACAACACACCAACAAATGACAAAAATCTCTCATGCAATGACTTTCTAAAACTAGACTGTTTGAGTTGACACATACTCTGAACAAAAGTAAGAAATGGGGGAAACATATGTCCAGCTGTAAAAAAATGTACATACTTTATTCTTCCACAAGTGTTTGTAGGTCCTATTCCAAAGCCCCCATTTTTGCACACATAGGTAGAAAGCTGAGAAAATTTATGAGATTTGGCTTTACATCTATGAATTGCATTTTCTTGGAAGTTTGTAGAATTTTTTTAATGAATTCATATTATGCAATTATGGTAGGTCATGAGGCAACATTTGTTTGAGGCATTCTGTCAAACATTTTAAATCCCTTATTCTTTTTAAAATTCCATTTTTGTGGTCCTGCTTATTGGTGAGGCATTTTGTGAGAACAATGGTTCAAACAAAGTTGATTCTATCTATTATTTTGTCTGATTGCGTGTTGATTTCAAGTGAGTTTTAATACTTTTCCATCACATTCCATGAAAACAAACACATCTTGTTGCATGTGATGTCTTGTATAATCTATGTGACTTTTGTGGTTTCTTAATAGAAACTAGGAGTGTAGGTTTGACATGACTGTGTTGGATATTATGCCTAGTCTTGTATGTGCTTTATTTCTACTGTAAAATAATAAAAGGGAGACACTATACATTATTCCCCAAGTCCAAATACTCCAGACCAAATAATTTCCCCAAGGTGAAGGAATGCTTCCTATGATATTATTGTTGAAGAGAACAAGATAGGGAATTTATATCCAGGTCCAAAAAATTTAGATTAGAGATATCTGCAATGGTAGGGAAATGTCGGGATATGTTCCAAAGTGCTTCATTAATTTAAAGCTTTTGAGATCATCCTTGCAAAATCCATGTTGTGCATATCCTGCAATGATTGCATTCCATGAGATGACATCTCTTTGGGGAATTTTATCAAATAGTTCATGTGCCTTTTCTATGATAACACATTTTTCATACATGTCCACCAGGGCAGTTGCATCTGCAACATCCGATAAAATTCCTCTATTATTTATGGTTTCATAGATGTCCATACCTTGTTCCAATGCTCCTATTTTGGCACAGGTAGGGAGAATGTTGGAAAAAGTTGTGGATGTTGGATTTACACCTCCTAATTGCATTTGCTTGAAAGTTTCTAAAGCTTTTTAAAAAAATCCATTTTGTGCATTTCTTGTAATCACTGCATTTCATGAGATAACCTCTCTTTGAGGCATTCTTTCAAACAGTTCATGTTCCTTTTCTATGCTTCCACATTTTGCATACATGCTTACCAGAGCATTTCCAACTGTGATAGGTAAAAATAATCCTCCCAATTTCTCTACCAGCTAACATTATTATTGGGTTTATTATGTTCTAGCAAACAACTTTTGGGTGGTAATAGCCATGTTTATTACAGTATCCTGGGTGAAGCCACAACAATGGTTTACAAATTAATGGAGGAAGGAAAACTCACAAAAAATGAGCCTATGGAAAAAAACTTTGGTTTTAGGGGTTCGAACGAACCTACAGGTTCGAGCAAACCCACTTAAATGCTTGCCCCCCATTTCCCGCCCAAAAAACCAAGGAAAATGCAAATTAAAAGGTGGTTCACTCGAACCAAAGTTCGAGCGAACCCTGGTTTAAGCGAACCCCTAGGGGTTCGCTTGAACCCCCCTTGTCCCTCATTCTCCCCCTCAGACACAAAAAAATCTAAATTTTTTCACTTCGGAGCTCGGGTTGAAGATGAAAATGGCGGAGACTTCACAAACCCAACTGGAATTAGGTAGTCCTCGGAACGAGCTATCCAACGAATATAATTTTAATATGTTTTGGTTTTATTATGTATTTGTTTTTTAGTTTTATTAAACATAGGTTTTTCACCGAAAATGAAGCTCTATGTTCTACACATGGAAAAATAGCAGATTATCAAAAAAAAAATTTGAAAAATATGAGTGCACCAGATATTGAAGTCCTTGATCCAACAAAAAAAATAAAAATTGATACATACAAAAAAATTTACGCGTTATACGGTCGTGCTATGTCTGAATTGTAATTGATATGACTTTAAAACTTGATTAAAAAAAAAAATCAATAAAAAACTATCTAACCAAGTGGAAGCACTAGATATCAAAGTTACAAATCTAAATTTGAAAGAATTAGAATTTTATCATTCATGGAAAAAAGTTATGCCTTATACGATGAGCGTCACTTTTTAAAAATGTCGTTTTCTAAAAAAAACTAGTTTTTGAGGGAGATGGAAAAAGAAGTGCAAACTGATTCCAAAAATTTTGGAAAAAATATATTTAGAATCTACAGACAAAATGTCACGAAACTTTAGTTTGCATCATCTTCAAATTTCTCACGGTTTAGTCGCTATAGGTGTCTGAAAGTGAAGATTTAGTTTTAAAAAAATATTTCAGTGTCCAGCTTGGCCAAAAATTATAAACTGCTATTGTGGGATCACCCTCCTACTGGAAAAAAATAATTCAAGCATTTTCAAGTGAGGAAACCAAAAAAAAACTATTTTTTTGTTCCATCTAAAACATTGATTATGCTACATTATTGTTGATTTTACCAAATTTTACCATTGAGAAGGATGTGAGTAATCCTACATGTCTAGTAGGGTAGTTGTGACTATAATATCTGACAAATTTCCTCTATCCTTTATGCTTTGATGGATGTTCATAATGTTCCAAAGCTCCTATTTCAGCATTAGCAGGGAGGATGCTAGCAAAGGTTGTGAAATATGGCTTTAAACCTGACAATTGCATTTTCTTGGAAATTTCTAAAGCCTTTTCAAAAAAATCCATTTTGTGCATATCCTGCAATCAATGCAGCCCATGAGACCACATCTCTTTGAGGCATATTAAAAAAAAAAATGATTTTTGAATAAATTACACTTTTATAAACTAGACTCCATTCTACACATATTCAAAAAAAAATGTTTTTTGATTAGTTTTCAAAAATTGTAGGGTGGCACAACCAAAATTTTATTTTTCAGGATGTGTCCACTTTGAAAATTAGTAAAAAATCAAATATTCATTAAAAATTTATTAGAAAAATCAAGCATAAACTACATGTGGTTAGCTAATTTTTCATTGAAGCGGTTTTAAAAATATCAAAAAAAAGTTAACCTTTTGAGGGAGCCACAAAAGACACTATGTTATGTTTTTTTGACAAAAACAACACCAATTTATGTGGATCCCTTTTTTGAACCTCTTAATCTCTACCATTTTCAAAAAGAATTAGTATTTTAGAAAGTAGACTCGGAGCACTACAAACATTGTTTTTGTCGTATCTTAAAATTTTGAGTGTAACTATCCTCAATTTCTCATCCAAGGTTAGTATTTCCTGATTTTAGAAAAAAAGTGGCCACTTAAGACCCCTTTTTGCCCCCCCATCTTTTTGCACTTACCCCATGCCTCTTTCTAACCATTTCAATTGGTAGGTTTATAATTTTTTAATAAACCTTGACCACATAGCAGGCCTATTTGTTTGTTGTTTCAAAATCTTTTCATATCTTCAAAGAACCTTTTATTGTATCACTTCATTATGTTCCAAATCTGTAATTTCTCAATCTGTTTTATCTACATAGGAATGAATCACCGCAGTTCTTGGTAGTGGAGGTAGAGAAGGCATGGATAATATTTTTTTTACTTTAAAATACACTCCAAAGTTTTCTACTCTTTCTTTAACCCAATTTGATGGGATAAACCTAGAGATCTTACCTCTTGGATTATGGTTAAAGCCACATGGTTTCCATTTCCATTAGGGATAAGGAGATGTCAATTCATGGGTGAAGGCCGCCTAGAATTGATCTAGAAAAATGATGTATCCAATTCAAGAATAACTCTTTAGTCATCCAAGCATGTGGTTGTGCTACCATGCAAGCCCTTGGTTCACAATTAGTAACATAATTTTTGAGTTATCTTTTTCTTTGAAAAAATAGAATCCTAAAATATTGTGACTTTTTGGATTAATACAATATAATATTGTTATCCATTATTTAGTTTTAGATAAAATATGTGGCATGATTCTACTTCCTAACTTGATAGTTACTCATATTCCATAATTTATACCTACTTAAACATTGTTTTCATCATAGTTGCACATCTTGGTTGACCCATACATATTAGCATTATATAACTTATCCAAGTTGTCATAGAAATATGTCAAAAAAATTGGTCATAGTATCACTATTCTATCCCTATCTAGACCCTCAACAACCCTTATTACCAATATTATATGATATTTTCATAAACACATCCACCATGATCTACTTGGTAAATCATTCTTGAAAGGAATTGGACTTGTTTGATATATGTGAGCCACATGTGACTTCAATTTAATAACCTTAAGACCATGACCAATTTAAGTCAAATATTTGCACCAGTCAACTAATTTCATCTCTTTTTCGATAGATATGATAGTTGGTGGTGCCTTTCTTTTTGTTATTGTTAGTCCTGACAACCAATATATCAAACTACTAGAAGGGATTCCCCACTTTTTTGTTGCTATTCTTATGGAGAAGGAATTATCCTTCACATCTTTGATAGCACCATCCATATCTGCTTATGTCCACTTAAGTTTTTTTAGATTTATCTTTTGTCCATGACAATAACAAGAATTGATAGTAACATCCATTATTTTTGCACTATCATCAATAGGATTACAGTTTGTGTTATTGTGAGGTGGGTTAATTGAAGTGTCATTGAAGTGTCATCATCATTTTAGTCAACTACATATTATTTTTCACACCCCTTGGTAAATGGGTCCTTACCCTTCAATTTATTATTTTACTTTTCCTTTTTCTTATTACCATAATGCCTAAACAAAAAGATATCATTAATATTTGTCTACAAAATCATGTAATAATTGAGCTATTTATTATAACATAAGCTATGTAGAATAATGTTAAGTTATAATATGTAGTGTGCAACCACTATTATGCATGGTTTATGTTATAATAGGTAGTGCAACCACTATCCAAATTTGTTTATTCCACTATGCAGTGCACAACCACTATCCATGCTTGCTTTGGCCACTATGCAATGTCCAACCACTATTCTACATGGTTTATCTATATTTGATTTACTTAACATTTTAATTTACATGATTTATATATTTTTATTTACATGGTCCAATCTAACTAAGACTAAATATATCAATAATAAGATATTATGGGCACACTAGGTAATAAATGCTTGAAGATTTTATTTATTTATTTTCTACATATTGTCTTTTGGCTATATGTAAATTATAAAAGAGAAAATTTGTATACAGATTGTTGTCATGAAGAATTGCACCCTGAATGCTAAGCTTTGAAGCTCGAAAATCCTATGCAACATGGGGACATCATCAGGCCTACGGGTTGCCTAAGATGAGAATGAACTTCCAGATTATGGATTGGTTGCCCAGAAGTACTTCCTAAAACTTGTTGGTTTGATTGGAAAAGGGATAGAAAACTAAAATTTAATGTAAATATGACCTAGGAGGTGATGCACCAATGATAAAAGACCTTGTACCTGCTATCCTAACTCACATTTTTTTTCAAAAAACTCAACTTAATCCCATGCACAACTTAGTTTTGATTAACTTATACAAAATTGTTTCAAAGGGAGGTTTTGTTTCAGGTTTTGTTTGAAGGAAAGCATGTGTTTTCATAGCTTCAAACACTAAAAACAACTAACACAGCCTATGAACTGCATAAATTTTTCATATTCTTGCATAAAAATGATTACAAATGAGACCTAACTCAAGGATTAATGTTTAAATCGTAAAAATTAACTCAAAATGTTCACAATATCATTCATACATGAAGTTTTGAGAAGGAAAACTTGCTGATTTTTATTGATAAAAGAAGTTTCTACTTGTACGATACCTGAAAAATGCTAAAAATAAACTAAGTTTTTTCTCTATTAATCTCAAATTGAGTTACAATGCTTCTCTTTGCATAAGACAAAAGAGGAAAGAAAAGAACTGACTTAGAAAAGAAGAATAGAAGTTATAGAAGAGAAGTTTGATTTCTGACCAAAAGAAAAATTGAAGATGAACTACTTGTCTTCTCTCCTTGAAAACTCCTCCAACTTGCATGATGAATCTCCTTTGGGTCGTGCACAAGAGAAAACCCTAAAAAAGGCCCTAGAACTGCTCTTAACTGATTGTTTGTAGGCTAAAAACTTGTCTTGACTAATACTGCACCTATGTGGGGTCTTGAACTCAACTAGAACTTCCAAAACTCCTTTTTAGGCCTCTAACTGCCACAAAACTAACCATGAAGACCCCAATCAACTTGTGAGAACTCATTACACACATTTCATTATGATAGATATGTAGGGTTGACTGAAACATAACTAGGTCTTCACCATTGTTGCACTTGACTATCCTTTGGAGATTAAATTTGCTATCCTTTCTAAAATATCCATTTGCATACTTTATGAGATTGTATTTGAGACTCTTGACTATCCTTTTCTCTGTCAGGTTGTTTCCCTTTGAGGTCTGCTAATTGTGCATGGACTGCTCTTCAAATATTGCTTGTGGCTCTCATGTTTTAAATCATTCCTTTCTTGTTGTCATTGGCACTATCAAGAGAGTCAAATCTCCTAGAATTTTACTATCTTTGCCACATTATGTTAAATTTTATTGTCATTGCATTACCATAGGTCTATTCTTTGCATTATAGTGACATTACATGGTTTTCATTGGGTTTCATTGTGCTCTTGGGTGCTTGTCTTCATATTATGACTCATGCTTTGCCATGAAAACTATTCTCAAGCTTCCATTCTTTGCTCATGATTTCATGGTGGACTATCCACCTTGATGCTTTGACTATCCCATTTATTTTTTATTGTAGCAAGCATTACAAGATTCTTTTAGTTTTCGCCTAAGTATCACTAGGCATAAATCAATGGCATTCATAAAGTTCCTTAATCATAGTCCTATTGTCATGAACATTGAGAAACCCTCTTCATAGCTTGCACAATCATAAATACATGACTATCCCTCAAGTGCCCTTCTTTCAAACTTTGACTAAATGCATCTTTAAAAAGACTATCTACATACGTGATCAAAGGATTGTCCTCTTCTCACCCCAACTCCTTGTCTTTGACCTAATTGTCCTTAATATGATTGTGGTATATCATTGTCTTTGTGTAGTCTATCATTTCATTGTCTTCACCTTGGCACCCTTGGAATGAATGGTGACTATTTTGATTAGGCCTTTCCCCCCTTGAGACTGCCACTTCCTCATTTGACTAGTTCTATTGCCTCTATCTTTTAAACATATTTTGATTGTCTTTTCTCCAAGAACTTTGACTGTCATCTTCTTGTCTTTTCAAGACTGTTGACTTTCTTTTTTTATTTGGTGGCTTGAGCTTTTGATTGTCCCTACCTGGTGTTCATAGTTAAGAAGTCAAGATTACAGTCATAAAGATTGTCATTATGGTCTATCATGTATTCATCATTCCATGAGCATTGTCGCCATAACTAGTTGTCTTTACCTTGGCATTTACTTGCAATTCCTTTGTCTCTTGACTACATCATGGTGGTTGTGCTTCACAATGCATATGACTGACCTTTGATTGTCTTTTAAATCATTCCTTCACAAGGACTGATCATCCTTAAGGCTCTTTACTTGACTATCCATTCATATTTAGGGACTTCCCTTTTGTCTTTTGATGGTGACTATCTTTTACATCATAAAATCATGCATTTCTACCTTTTATTTCCATTTCCCTCTTATACAATGATGGTTGTCATCTTGGAAGCATATTTTCTTCTGGAATGTCCTCTATTAATCCATTTTTCTCATAATCTATCTTTGATTCTGATGAGCATTCTTCCCTAGTTTCTTTGTGTTCAGTTTCATAATCAATCTCTACTTTTGTTGCACTTTTTTCACTTAAATAATGAGGAATAAGACTACTATCAAGAGTTAATAATTGCACTTGTAAATGATGAACACGAGATTTCATTAACTGCTCTCCATATAGTTCTATTCTTGGAATGCTCTATCCACTAAAACAAACAATACCTTTCAGATGTAACAACATAACCTAACATGCGATGAGTACCAAATATATTGTTTCTCCTACCAATGAAAATTATTGCACAATTGCACAATCACAATGACTAAACAAAAGCTTCCACGGTTGCACCCATAAGAATGAAAATTGTATTCCTAATAAGGTAACATGAACTACTAGGTTGCATATGGTCATTCCATCCTAGCAAATACCACATTCATAGTTTTAGGGCATGATATCAAAAAGTGTATTTAAAATGAGATAAGAATCATTTAACCAGTAACAAAATAAAGTTAGATTCCAAATTTGAAAAAAAAAATCAAGACAGACAAATCAAAGATATCTAATTGAAGATGGAAATACAAGTATCTAAGTGAGAGTAAATTACTCATATAGAAAGATCACAAATTAAACAACAAATCATCACTTGCATTATCAAATCTATACTATTTGCTACTTTATCTTGAAGTGAAAGAGAGAGAGAGAGAGAGCATCACCGAGATGATTTATGCCCTGCCATGAAGCCATAAGCTTCCTTGTGCTACCCTACGAAGGGAGCTCGACCCATCATGAAGAGTCTAGCAATCTATGGCCAACAAGTGTGAAATATGTGCAGCTATGGAATAACTAACATATGCAACCTATTAATGCCACAAGTAAAAATATCTAGGCATATGTCCTTTACTCTTGAGGTGACTCATTTTAATTTAAAAAACCCTCTATGATTTGAATTAAAGGCTTTGGCCATATGTAACAACTATCCAATTAATCACAAATTATAAAGTATGGGACTAGGTGAATAGCATGAAGGGCCTCTTCTAAGTTATAAATAATAAGGGAATCTAATTCTCCAATATTCATATTTTATTTTGACCCCTCAATCCGTTGTTGTTCCTCTTTCCTTGGGAACTCAAATGGAGTTATTTGGATTTCATAACTTGAGGCTGCAGTTAAGGTTCTTGACCAAATCATAAATCAGGGGTCTCTCCAACAAGGGACTCAGTTTGTTTATTTGTTTTTATTTAATATTTTCTATAGTTCCATATTGGGAATTAATGAAATGAATTCATATTTAGGTACTTACTTGTTCACAGAATCTGCGAGCATGGAAATTCATCATTACAAAAGATAAAGTATTGGACTTGCTCCACCAAACTATAGTTCTTGATAGAGTCACATAATGACTATAAAAGTCTTCAAATAAAATTTGGAAACCTTCCATATGTTGGATGCTATAGAGGCCACATTCTGACTGTTGGGGAATGCACAAGTTTTAGGACAAAGTGCTAGGAATGCACCCCTTTTTTTAATGGCTAAAGCAAAATAGAATCTTATCCAGTAGAACCCTTAGGCTAGAGTTACTAGCATACAATGTAGAATTTTAATCTCAGCCTTATTTGTAGAATTTAGTGTTAGAAAGGGTAGTAAGTAGCAAATAGATTTAATTTACCCATAGCATAATTTTACTAGTCATATGCTTAATTTGTAGCATGAAATCATTGAACATGTGAACAAACAATATGAGGTTGATGAAGCACTTTCTCATGGCTATTGTATAGTACAAAAACAGTCATGAGGAAGTACTTTCACCATTATTTTGCATCAAATAAACATATGATTGCCAGAAAATTATGCCCAATCAACAGTTTCATTTAACTCATAATAGTTTCCCACTATACTTGGTTTGGGGTTCAACCCATTTTTTCCTAATAAGAGGATAGTCACACTCCTTACTCCCTTAGGCAATTTGAATTTGACTTATTTTACATACCTACATTTTTTAGCAACTATAAATTGTCCCAATAATCAAAGTAATTACCCACTAACAGGATTTAGACCATAAGGCATGAGCAATCTGAAAATCACTATCATCCAGTATGTATGAAATTGCATAAAATTGGGAAGAGCAATGTTCAATATGAAGGTGTAGAATATTCAAGCCAATTCTCCATTTTCATTAATTCTTATACATGTTGACCTTGCTTTCACAAGAGTCAATGCTTAGTCAAAAGGATCTAACAGTAATTTCATATTTGTGAGATTAAGATTATTGGGCTCTTCACCTCTCCTTACTGTATGTAGCCCTTCTCTTCCTTCTCTTCTCTTCTTTTCGTTCAAACTTCCCCCTTAATGGACTTCTTCTTCCTTATTTTATTACCACATGCACCTCCTTCTTTGCTACGTGGGAAATGGGGCACCTTTTTTTAAGTGCTAGGTGTTACTTTGTTTGTTTTAAAACCTCTTTACCCTTGTTGATAGCTGGTTGCAAATTTATGTGTTGTCATCTCCTTTTTGTTTTCTTTTTGCTTTAGGGAAGACAAGTATGAGTCTACGTACCTTTTAAGGTATGCTTTGTATTGGTTTTTTTTAAACACAATTTCCCCTCAGCTTGTGGGTCCCACCTCAAGCTTAATACTTTTGTTTGGCTTTTTTTGTTTTCTTTTGTTTTGTATTATATATTTTCATTGAAAGGAATAATCAAAATATTATTTCTTTTATATAAAAGAAAATATTTATTTGATTTCATCAATAATTTATTGTTTGTTTTTTTAATTATAAATTACTTATTATAAAATGAATATAAAGATAAAATAGTGATTTTGATTTTAAATTAAATTTTGGTCTCAAATGCAATATTCCTTATTTACCCTTCCCAGTGTAATGCACGGCCTAGAAATTGCACTACATGCTCGTTTGAGCTACACTCACACAAATTGCCCCTGGATGGCTAGACTCCCCTTCATAATGATACTCTCTCTTCGATGAGAGTGCGTAATTTCCCTGTAACACTCCAAACATCAAGAATAACATTACCCCATTACATAATAAAATTCAATCATATGGCTATGTATGAGATTATAGAAACTCATTCATAACACCATAATTAACCTCATTCGATGTATCATTAGAACAATTAGTTTTTAACAACTAACTAAAACAAGTATTTTTATATCTAGATAAAACAATAGACAAGACAACAGTATAAAATTTTAGTGCCAACCGTTATGACAGTTAGGTTTCACATTCAGTTGAACATCCATATCAACATTACAATATAAAATTTAGGGTCGAGTTTTGTATTCAGCTAAACATCTATACAAAATTTAGGCCTGGGTCACAATTAGGGTTGTGACATCCTTCCCCCCTAAGGATAGTCATGTCCCTCGATGACTGTATGATACAAAGGTGATCATCACAATGTCAAGTACTCAAAATCAACTCTATTTTACTTAATTAAAGGAGTAAGGAAAAATAAAATTCATGATTTGTACCTTTGCTTATCATACCTTTGTATCTTGATTAAGTTGCCTTAAATTTCTTGACAATGCATCTAACATAGTCTTTAGGCCTAATCACCAATTGAAATTTTGCATTGGTGTTAGCTTACCACAAGGATTAAATATTTCATAGAAACCTCAAGGAGTGGATCATTTTAACAGTCAACATGTTTATATGCAGCTAACTTACATTAAAATTTCAATTTCCTCACCTTTAAATCCTACAATTGAAAGTATCGTTAAGATAGTTCATAACTTGATCATGATAAATACATGTACTCCTAGTCAAAGTTACTTATAATAACCTTCGATAATATTACTCAATTACAACATAAGATTAAGCCACACATTAATATGACATACTCTTTCATTTTATATAATGAAACTTTTAAGATTCTATATAAATTCAAATTTTACAATCATCTTGTCTTATCTCTTTAACATAGTGAGTTGTTGTATAACCCATGTTATGTTGTTTACAATTCTTTAGGATATTAAATATTTATCCTTCATAAGTTGAGAACCTCACTATCTCATTCAAATTTCATGCAATTTTGCACAAAAGCATAAGTTAGTATTAAACATTCCTTCTCATATGTGACTATAAATGTGTTCATCCATCATGCATGAATGCTCGCATGTGACCTGGAGAGTCAATAATTAAATTTATTTATCTTATCAATCATGTGACCTATACAATATGTTCATCCTGTCACTCATGCCTACTCGCATGGGACCTGAGTGATATGTCTATCTCGTCACAACATGTGTGAAATCTATGTTATCATGAAGTAACTGACACTTGCAACTTATTTAATGCTTCCTAGCACAATATCTATGAAAATGTCCCTTTACTCATGAAGTGACTCAAGCTCTGGCCAAAGCATTTTATTCTTTATTTAAGATAACCTAGGAGCCACTTAGCACCCTTCAAACACATGCCCCATTTTATAAGAAATACTAATTATGTTCATCTTATCATACATATTTTCTTGTAACTGAACATATTTGAATAGTTCCATGACATTTATTGTTCATAACCAACCTGTAGTTCCCCCTGGTTCACTATTAATTGTGATATCATTCTAAGCATTTCATAAATAATAGAATCACCATTATAACCCTTAATAGGTGTAGCAAAATGAACTTGTCAAGAGTCTAGAGTAATTAGATCTTGAACACACTAAATCCACAACATCACCATGAAAAATATCATGGACATCACAAGTAAGAACATCAAAACTATCAACAAATTATGGCCTCATCTAGAGTATACCAACCAATAGTGTACAAACATACACAAATACAAAAGGGTCATATCATTTCATGATTTCCCAATTCCCATAGGGAGTGACTTATGACATATGCATAATGTCACATATAGACAAGGTGAGTAGCTCCATTATTCATCATATATATGGCGTCTAATTCATACACATCACATATACATAATGACTAATTAATATGCACATCACAAGTACAACCATGTTTGTCTCATATGCATATCCTAATACAATGGTGACAAGCTCATGTATACTTTCATTACAACAAGGCTAGCTTGGGCATACATCATAAATATCCAATGTGAAAATCCACACAATACATTACAAGTTCACATAAGGAACAATAAGTGGAAATGAATGAAATATATTATATGCATCAGCCCATTACCTAGTTCACAATCACATAAGCCTGTTATGGCAACAATCGACCATCCCATACTACTTGATGCCATCACTAACAAGGGCTCCAACATAACAATACACACAACCCTAGGCAATTCATGCAAATACTTACTTAGGAAGGCGTTAGTGTAGAAACACATTCGATTACACATAAGTTCATATCACTACATGCTCCCAAGATATTACCTATCTATGATAATCTAAGATACCTTTCAAACACATAATCCTAATTTATTATGACATGCAATCTTTAAAATCTATTCATGTGCATTCATAACAAAAGTAAGTCATTCAAGCTCACAATTTTGAACACAAGAAAGACTTTCTTTATTTTATAATAATATCATATTACAAATATCATAATCACAAAATTTTCCTTCCTCACTAGGTGGGCTAGTCATTATCAAATAGAGGAAACTCTTTTGGGTCCTCGTTAGAGTCTATTACAACCTCCTTAGAAGAGGTAGGATGTGCACGCAGGAACTCCTTTTCCTCTTTAGTCAGAATGGGTGCTTTGGGTCCACACCCCAAAGGCCAATCTCGAAATGTTGAAGGTTTCTAATTAGTTTTAACATTATGCTTAGAATCTTCAATTTTCTTGTCCCTCTCTAACTTGAATCGTGTCAGGGCATGTGCCAAAGTCTCATTGTCAAGAATCCAAGGTGAACCTTTAGTGTTGGGTTCTCTTCAACAATTTTATACTCAGTAGCCCTATTGGTCTTTCCCTTCTTTTCCCCTAATTTTGACCTTCCCATACCTGCATTCAATTCAAGTTCATTAAATTCAAAAACTGGATTAAGGGTCACCTAAACCTAACTTAAAAGCTCTCTTCCATGCAGTCCATCAGATGACTAAGCAATCGAGGACATCCATTACTAGCATAGCATGCTCCTTGACTATTGTCAATTTTGAGCATCATATCACATAGCGTAAGTAAAACTTACTCTTAGCAAAAAGTTTAATCAAATGGTAACCATGATAATGAACTTAGCGTATATAGAAGTTAACATTAAAGCATCAAAGTATGACCACAATAATTTCCTACCTATATCAAGCTTATGAGAAAGCCATAATCATGAAATACATCAATCTCAAAGTATGTGTTGTTCAGGTATAATTCCAATCAATCAACATTCAATCAACACGAATTTGAAGTCATTCTAATATACACTCACTCATAGGTTATCTCCTTTCATACACAATCAAGTAATAATCATACAAATCGATTCCATTCTAGATTACTAGATTCTAGTCATTGCTCATATTCCCCTTATTCAGTTCCCATACTTAACCATCTAAGAACAATAAGACTCAAACTCATCTCTAGGTATCTCCATAATTCTAGTGTGTTTCCAAATTCTCAAAAGAAATGCAACTTTAACATAGTAGACTCTAGGCTCTAATGTTGAACCCATAACTTTGATACCATATGTAACAACATAACCTAACATACGACGAGTACCAAATATATTGTTTCTCCTACCAATGAAAATTATTGCACAATTGCACAATCACAATGACTAAACAAAAGCTTCCATAGTTGCATCCATAAGAATGAAAATTGTATTCATAATAAGGTAACATGAACTACTAGGTTGCATATGATCATTCCATCCTAGCAACTACCACATTCATAGTATTAGGGAATTATATCAGAAATTTTATAATATTTTGGAAGCAGGTTGATAACATAAGCAACCACATTACCTATAGTAGTCATTCCCTTCCAAACAAATCAAAGATATCTAATTGAAGATGGAAATAGAAGTATCTGAGTGAGAGTAAATTACTCATCTAAAAAGATCACAAATTAAACAACACATCATCACTTGCATTATCAAATCTATACTATTTTTTGCTTTATCTTGAAGTGAAAGAGAGATAGAGAGTATCACTGGGATGATTTTCAACTTGCCATGGAGCCATAAGCTTCCCCGTGCTACCCTACGAAGGGAGCTCGACCCATCACGAAGAGTCTAGAAATATGTGGCCAACAAGTGTGAAATATATGCAACTATGGAATAACTAACATATGCAACCTATTAATGCCCCAAGCAAAAATATCTAGGAATATTTCCTTTACTCTTGAGGTGACTCATTTTAATTCAAACAACCCGGCCCTCTCTTATTTGAATTAAAGGCTTTGGCCATATGTAACATCTATCCAATTAATCACAAATAAAGTATGGAACTCGGTGAATAGCATGAAGGGCTTCTTCTAAGTTATAAATAATGAGGGAATTTGATTCTCCAATATTCAGATTTTATTTGGACCCCTCAATCCTTTGCTATCCCTCTTTCCCTAGGAACTCAAATGGAGTTATTTGGAGTTCATAACTTGAGGCTGCAGTTAAAGTTCTTGACCAAATCATAAATCAAGGGTCTCTCCAACAAGGGACTAGGTTTGTTTATTTATTTTTCTTTAATATTTGCTATAGTTCCACACTGGGAATTAATGAAATGAATTCATATTTAGGTACTTGTTCACAGAATCCATGAACATGAAAATTCATCATTACACAAGATAAAGTATTGGACTTGCTCCACCAAACTATAGTTCTTGATAGAGTCACATAATGACTATAAAATTATTCAAATAAAATTTGGAAACCTTCCATACGTTGGCTGCTATAGAGGCCACATTTTGACTACTAAGGAATGCATAAGTTTTACGACAAAGTGCTAGGAATGCACCCCCTTTTTTATGGCTAAAGCAAAATAGAATCTTATCCAGTAGAACCCTTAGGCTGGAGTTACTAGCATACAATGCATAATTTTAATCTTAGCCTTACCTGTAGAATTTAGTGTTAGCAAGGGTAGTAAGCAACAAACAAATTTAATTTACTCATAGCATAATTTTACTGGTCATATGCTTAATTTTTAGCATGAAATCACTGAACATACATGACCAAACAATATGAGGCTAATGAAGCACCTTCTCATGACTATTGTATAGTACAACAATAGTCATGAGGAATTAATTTCACCATTATTTTGCATCAAATAAACATATGATTACCAGAAAATTGTGCCCAATCAACAGTTTCCTTTAACTCATAATATTTTTCCCACTATACTTGGTTTCAAGGGGCTCAACCTAGTTTTTCCTAATAAGAGGATAGTCACATTCCTCACTCCCTTAGGCAATTTGAATTTTACTTATTTTCTATACCTATATTTCTGAGCAGCTATAAATTGTTCCCAATAATCAAAGTAATTACCCACTAATACGATTTAGAGCATAAGGTATGAGCAATATGAAAATCATTGTCATCTAATATGTATGAAATTGCATAAAATTGGGAAGAGCAATGCTCAGTATGAAGGTGTAGAAGATTCAAGCCAATTCTCCACTTTCATTAATTCTTATACATGATGACCTTGCTTTCACAAGAGTCAATGCTTAGTCAGAAGGATCTAACATTAATTTCATACCTATGAGTTTAAGATTGTTGGGATCTTCACCTCTCACTATATGCAGCCCCTCTCTTCCTTCTCTTCTCTTCTTCTCCTTCAAACTTCCCCCTTAATGGTCTTCTTCTTCCTTATTTTATTACCACATACACCTCCTTCTTTGCTACATGGGAAATGGGGCACCTTTTTTAAGTGCTAGGTGTTATTTGTTTGTTTTAAAACCTCTTTACCCTTGTTGAAAATTGGCTGCAATTTTATGTGCTATCATCTCCTTTTTGTTTTCTTTTTGCTTTAGGGAAGACAAGTATGAGGCTACATACCTTTTAAGGTATGCTTTATATTGTTTTTTCTTTAAACACAATTTCCTCCTAGCTTGTGGGTCCCACCTCAAGCTTAATATTTTTGTTTGGTTTTTTTTCTTTTCTTTTCTTTTGTATTATATATTTTCATTGAAAGGAATACTCAAAATATTACTTATTTTATATAAAAGAAAATATTTATTTGATTTTATCAATAATTTATTGGTTTTTTAAAAAAATTATCAATTACTTATTATAAAATGAATATAAAGATAAAATAGTGATTTTGACTTTAAATTGAATTTTGGTCTCAAAAGCAAAACACCTTATTTACCCTTCCCAAGACAATGCGTGACCTGGAAATTGCACTACGTGCTTGTGTGTGCTACACTCATGCAAATTGGCCTCAAATTGCTAGACTCCCCTTCTCAATGATACTCTCTCTCTCTTCGATGAGAGTGTGTAACTGCCTCGTAACACTCCAAACATCAAGAATAACATTACCCCATTACATAATAAAATTCAATCATATGGATATGTATGAGATTATAGAAACTCATTCATAGCACCATAATTAACCTCATTCGATGTATCATTAGAATGATTAGCTTTTAACAACTAACTGAAACAACTATTTTTATATCTAGATAAAATGCCAAATAAGAAAAAATATAAATTTTACAGTCAACTGTTATGACAGTTAGGTTTCACATTTAGTTGAACATCCATATCAACATCACAATACAAAATACAGGGTTGAGTTTCGTATTCAGCTAAACATCTATACAAAATTTAGGGTTGGGTCACAATTAGGGTTGTGATATCAGATCTTTAAAAAACTCTCATCAAAATCTGCTTGATATTTATTATGATTGTCATGCCTCTTCTACGTATTATGCTCTGCTTCTCTTTCCTCTAGGTGACTGTGTTCAAACACTGAAGTCATTCCCCTTTTATTTGGTGTGACTGCCATGGAATATAGTCACAAATGACTATCTTCAATCAATGCTTTACAATAGCTTTTTTATAACCCTGAGGACTGCTGCATTTATGACTATTTGCATCACTTATCACCCATGCTTATTTAGTTACTAACCTTCAAAGTGTAAAGAACCTTCCGCCCTTTATGTACTTTTGCCTCTTTGCAAAATGGTCGACATGTTCATCTAAAGTTACTAGGGAATTCTAAACATGTTGTTCTTTCTTTGGTGATTGTGTTTAACCTTGATATAGTCTAATTAATGCATTTAAATTTCCCTTTTAATGACTTTGCGGTTCCTTGCCCCTTGCAACCATATTATTGAAAGTTGCTTTATCCAAGCCTTGATTTGAAACTACTGTCCCTCTTGGTTTGGTCTTTAGCATTAAGGCTATGAGTGTCCTATAGATCTCCTTAGGTCTTTCTTTATTGCATTGTCTGTCTCTAACATTTGAAGGTTATGGCTGTCACTAAATTTTCATGTGTTTACTCCAGAGTCATATTTGACATTGATTGTCACAAGACATTCATATTGTCATATGCCTACTATCCTTTTCAAAATGGTAAAGGGCTACCGCTTGTTTATTGAATCTAACTGGGTTGTCCTTTGCAAGTTGATTAATTACATGACTTTCATGCATTGAACAACCTTGACAACTATTTGCAAAATGCCTAAACTTATAGTCCTATCTTAATGGTTATCACCAACAAGGTCTTCATACATATGATCCATTTTCAAGAAACAAAAGACCTTTTAACACTTGCACAGTCATGGAAGTTGTCAAGAAAAGCTATTATAGTCACCTATGAATAAAGGACTGACCACTCATTAGACTATCAGTTTTTTTTAAATGGATCTACCTTACATGCCTACCAAGTATGTGTTCCTTTTGGATTTTCTACCTTATTTGTAAAACAATGAACTGCCAACCCTTGTAAGTCTTGCACAATCACACCCCAAGGTCTGAAAGCTCATGAAACCCTAAGGGTTTCATTTTTACTACCTTTGATGTGCCCCTTTTTGACATTAATGGTCACTGTCTTAATACCGTTGATCAATCAACACTTTGACATTTGCAAGTTAAAAAGATCTCAATGTATAGTCTTTATGTTCTCATAGCATTGTATAGTACTAATACTCTCCTCTCTGCTGCCTTTATTACAATATACAACATGAATGACTTCCAACATTAATATGCACAAGAGGAAGAAGATTTCAATGTGATTTTCATAGTAGATGTGGTGCGTGTATATAGGAAAAGAGATTTCATAGGGCATAAACTAACCGACATGGCTTTTGGCATGAGCTGCGTGAGATATAACTGGCAGATTAGGGCCCCGTAGCTCTTTTTATTCATGCAAATCCAATGCCCAGCCTCACTCTTGATAAACTCCATGAATTGAAAGCATTGACGACTGTTCAACTTGCAGAGAAGTAGTGCCATTTTTATGAAACCCTAGAAGACTGAGAGAGGAACTTGAGATGAGGAAAAGTTAAGCCTCTTTTGACATATTTTCCCTCCTTTCCTTTTGCAACATTGAGTTTCTCTTTAGATTATAGCTTTTCTCATAAACTGGCGCTTACTTTCGAGTTTTCTTTTTCGTTTTGCATGTGAAAGCATTGTTTTCTACACCTTGGCATGTAAATAATTATAATCTAAGGAGTTAATCTTCACTCCTTTTTAGATTACTCTCTCCCATTTTAAAACAAAAGACCTTAAAGACAAAATAAATATTTAAATCAAATGTCTAAATTTGATTTTAAACAATTGCCTAAGACTAATGAAAATATGGATTACATTCTTGGTAACTTCCAGGGGTGTTTTCTTGCTAAACATAAAGAACTAGTAGCCTTAGCATCCATTGGGCATAGGAGTTTAATTAGGCTTGAGAGAAACTAAAAATTAGACCTTTACACAATTGTTAGAAACATTGTATAGCAGGGATAACTACAAAAAGGTAAAGTATCAATTGTTCTCTTGCAAACAACATATTTACAAGCTTTTTGGAGAGAAATAAAAAAGGTTTGTCCATTCATAAGTATAATTCTATTCTATATCTTGCAAATAGTAGTATATGAATATGAGCTAAAATGCATTAGATATCTTGTAAAAGAAATTGAAGAACGTATTAGGCACGAGTGTTAAATATAATTTAATGGGAACACTTTGGACGAATACATGTGGCTACAATAGATGTTTAACAATTTATTAAACATGGAAAAATTTAGTAGTCAAATTCACTATTGATAGTTGCCTTCTTAGCTTAAGTATATTGTATTGTGTGAGTGAGGCCCACACCACAAGAAATAATATGCCATTTATTTGAATAAAATAACACACATATTTCCAATCCCTAGTTGAAGACATTAATCATATTGACATAAGTTATACATAGTTCACTAAGATATCTTTAGATATATTCAATTGTATTAGGAATTTTAGTTAAGGAAAGTATAGGTTATAACATGACAATGTAAAATTAATTTAGTTTTCTTTTGGGTTCTTGTATTGTTCATATGGATGTTCAACAAATAATTGAAAAAGGTAAAGTTAGTGGTACTCAAATTAAATATTGTTTCTATTTTATTTGAATTAGAATTATTGTCCAATAGCAAACTTGTATATGAAGAGTTGACTTTATTTTTTTGAAAGAGATGAGTAAAACCCATTAGCACTGAGCCTATGACAAGATATGTGAAACACATACTTTTATACCTCATAGTATTATAAATATCACAAGTGGGAATGCCCTAAAATATTTTGATAAGAAATGTTGAGAAAAGTACGCTTGCATGCCCTTACCTTACTATGTTAGAATATTCATATTGTATGATAGATGTAACCAAATTCATTGCCAACAATGCAAATTGGCATGAGAAATGTGAATTATCACCGATAAATTGAAGTGAATTGAGATTGTTCTTAGGCTTTGGAAAAGGAGACATCAATAGAGTGGTAAAAAAAATTTAAATGATTAAGAGCAATGTATGAAGTATTTTTTGGTTGGCATGATTAAGAGCAATACATATGAAGTATTTTTTGGCCCTTGGCATGTGAAATCAAGCTAATGGAGAGCTACTTGAATAAAGGATTGATTCTATACTGAAATACTACTTGGTTAATAAATTCATGAATATTTTATTTATTTATTTTCTACATCTTGTCTTATGATTATAAGAAAATGTAATTTATAGCTCATTATTACTAATAGCTATCAATAATATATGAATCATAAGGCATGGGGTCAAAAACTTTATGCTTTCTATTATTCTTGACTTATAGTCACTAGTACAAGAAATTCACTCTAATCTTATATGGATAATGTAGCGGAAAAACTTAAAATATAATGAAAAAATTACTTGGAGAAATAAATTGTGGAATAGTATGATATTCTTTGTAGTTTAATAATCTATGTGCTCTAATAGACTTTGTAGCCAAAATGTAAATGTTAGGAAATGCAAAAAATTCAAGCCTACTATTCTTTATAGATTTGATTGTGTGTAGTCAAATTGTAAATGAGTTACTAATATCGTAAGTTAATTTTATAACTTTTTTTCCTCCCAATTTTTAAAATATTTGATTCATAGATTTGAAACCATGAATTTTTATTAGATAAGAGGTGATGGTGTGGATTATCAGAGCGGCAATTTTAAAATTTGGTGTATTAATTGTTTGATTTGATTCAAAAGGTTAGCGTCACATCTAGATATTCATTTTACAGGGGTTCAATATTTAATGATTAAAGTCTCCAATTTGAACATTTATTACACAATATTTATGAAAGATGGGATGACCATTAAAAATAAGAGTTTTCATTTATTTCAAATTGGGAATATATTTAATTCGAAGGACCAAAAGTTGTACACTTGCATATTATCTACTAAATAGCAAGTATGTAGTGCTTTAACATTTTTTTCTATATGTTTGGAAAAATTACTTGTAAGATTTACAAACTGTTATATAATATTTTATTATAGTTTTGTTATATTTTCATAACTAAATTTTATTTGTTATGAATAGCATTGTATTTTGTCGCATATGTATGCAATGAACCAAAAATGTGTTTTCTTTTGGTATTGACTAATTGATAGTTGCATAAATTTTGACTTATCAATGATAAATATAAAGCAATTTTAAAAGAATTATTTACATGATACTTACTAACACAAAAATAAATATTTATTGATATTTTAATATTCAAACAATAGTGTAAATATATTCTATTAATAAATCAAATTATAACAAATACTCTCACAACTATTTAAAACATGTCTAAAAGACTATTTATAAAATATGTCTTGACTACCTATAGAACATACTCAACTCTCTCCCCTATATACTATAAATAATAATTTCAAAAAATAAAAACAATATAAGAAAAAAACTAAATTTACCTACTACACGATTTCAACTTCAGAGCATCACGTTTATAATTGGTAACATATTATACCTAGTCAACATGAAATTTACAGAGTGCACTAAGTATCATGCAACTTGGCAACGTTACCAGTCTCAACGTTAGCGATTTGGCTAGAAAGATGCCTCACACGTATACTCTTTTTCATTTTTGACTCTCTCCTCTTTTCACACAAAAAATGGATGTACCTATGCTCAACAAACCTTTTCCATTATAGACCATTTCCTGGTTGCACACCTCTGCATTCTCTGACTTCTTGGAAGGTAAGGAGTGGTTAAGTAATGACTTTTATAAGTTGAATGATGTTTTGTAGTTCAGGTGGTGTCTCTTGAGTTGTAATGTTCTGTTTCTTGTAATCCTGTCTTTGTTTTATTTCATTGTCCTTTGTTGTCTAGCTGTACTTATTACCATATCTCTCTTTGTACAAAGAATCAGGACCCTCTCAAACCTACTTATCTATAAAAAAAAATTATAAACAGTCACATAAACAGTTGTGCAAAAGGTTGCTTCAATCCCAAAGATAAAACTTTTAGTCAATTTTATTTTGATTCAATTTGTAAGGTGCTGACTGCTGAAGACCATTTCCTGGTTTCCCCTCTCTATTCTCTGACTTTACTTGGAAGGAAAGGAGTGAATAAGTAAAATCTTCAATGACAGATGTGATTTTATTAAAAGATTGAATGACTGATATAGTCATAACATAAAAAATTGTGAATGAAATTTATACATTTTTGGTAACCAGGAACTGAAGCAGCAGACGCATTATTTGTCTGTTATATTTTGCAGCTTTTAAAGAGGAGACATTTTCCTCCAGCTTCATTAGAATTGCATGAGTAAACTTCCACTTGAAGAGAGTATATTGCTGGTGTGGAGGTTTGAAACTTTTCTACCAGTCCAAAAAATGAAACCAATTGATCTTTAAGAAAAGCGTGTCTAAACTTATGGGCGAAGCTAATGAAGAAAGCCCTTGTTCTGCAGAGTGGCAACTGTATCAGCCAGGCACTTCTTCATTGGTGTAAATGAAACCCCAAGTTTTCTCATCTTCTCATTAGAGAATTTGTAAGCTTGTTTACTCGGATTTTTCTGGTCGGAACACCTGTAGAGTTGGTTAGCAGAAGCATTAGTTGAACTGATTGATATTCATTGTTGGTGGGACAAAGAATTCATTCAAAATTATCTGAGAAAGAGATAAGAATTGAGTACATGAGAGGAAGAGGATATTGGGGGAACAATTGGGCCAAGAGAGCCACCAATTCTCCACGGTGCATGTTTGCTTCTGCACACAGATACCGCCCACTTGCAGAAGGTGTTTCGTACACTAAAATATGAGCTTCTGCCACATCTCTCACATCCACATATGCCTGGGTTAAGTTTGCGTATGTTTTAGCTGAACCTGCACATTATATCTTTGGTTTAATCTACCCGTTCTAGATAAACATCAAACAATTCAATGACAATTGTAAGTGATAAATTCTAAATCTTATTAAACGATTAATAGTAATGAAATAGGTTCCAGTTTCTGCATACCTGTTAAATATTTCATGATATGTGCAGTACTGGCGTTCAAGGAGGACTGCAACAAAGGACCTAAAACCAAACATGGGTTCACCACTACCATATCCAAATTCCTCTCCTCTGCCCGCTTCCAAGCAGCCTTCTCTGCCACAGTTTTGGCATAGCAGTACCAGTTCTGCAACATTAGGCCAGATCTGTTAGTGATATATTTCATAACTTTTTATGGAGTAGTAATTATGTTTCCAATTCTGAATTAACGTTTGGGATCGTATTCAAATGATCTATCATATTGAATGTTTCAATAATGAATCATAACATGTGATAACATATTTATTAAAAAAAATTAGAGTGTTTATTTCAAAAGTATATGAAATCTTCATAGAATATGAAAAAATCATGTCTACTAATAATTTTTAAGTGGTACCTTTGTTTGAATGCAATAATCCAAATCACTCCAGCAGTTTTCATCAACCACAAGGCGAGGATCTCTGTTGGGGTCCATGTAAACTGCACCGATTGAAGAGGTCATGACTAGGCGCTTTACTCCCCACTCTGCGCAAGCGTCCAACACATTGGCTGTTCCTTTGACAGCTGGTTCTATCACTTGTTCCTGCACAAACCATCACCATTAGAGCAAGCTTCACAAGGATTATGAGTTCTTTCCTTTGAGAGAATACATATTCAAAGCCTTAACTTACAGGGTCATCTGTGAGAAGGCAGGCCATATGGAACATACCATCACTCCCTCTAATAACTTGGATCAAGCTGTGGTAATCAAGAATATCAGCCTTGACAAGTTGCAGCCTCTCTTTCGCTCCTTCCAACTCCCTCAGATGTTTATACTTGCCATCATCTGTACTTGTTAAACCAAATCAAACATTAACTATTATCAGATAAATCATAAATATGAGTTAGTAATACTTTCATAGATGTGATTGTATATACTGACCAGGATTACGGACGGCTCCTTTAACAGTATACCCTTTGCGCAACAGCCTTTTAACAAGCCAGGAGGCAATGAATCCTCCTGCGCCTGTTACACAAACTGTTTCCTCTCTCATTTCTTCTCTCCTTCACTGACAGGGATGCTCTGGCAAGGTAATTTAGAGAAACAGAGTAAAGAATTTAGGGTACCAGAGTAAAGACAGAGAAAGAGAGTAAAGAATTTAGGAAAACAGAGTAAAGACAGAGAAACAGTGTACACAGAGTATAGAATTTAGGGAAACAGAGTGAAGACAGAGAAACAGAATACAGAATTTAGAGAAACAGAGTACACAGAATACATAATTTAGAGAAGCAGATCAAAGGCAACGAAGAGCAGTGTAGAAGAGAAAGGGGGTGTTCCTCCTTAAATAGGAAGCGGATATCCTGCACAGAAACTGAATACTCTGACACGCGGAAATCATTTTATTGGAGAATGTAGCAGTTTTTGTCGGGCTGCGTTGAATTGCAAATGCAAGCATTCTCAGTTTTGGTCAAAAACAGTCCAGATTAATTACAACAGAAAATTATTCTGATTAACAGACAATTAGTGAAAGAAAAAACACAAAATTCCATTCATTAATTAAAAATAAAAATACTTTATATTCTAATTTTTAATTATAATGAGATGTGTATTTTAAGTCTGGAGAATACAACCAAAAGACCCCGCGTGGGACCCACTTCTTTAGGTAATGTGAAAGCCTCAATTTACAGTCTCCTCCATGTCTGTTTGATATCCACGCGAAAATATCGGTTTGTACAGAGTCCATTCAAATGTTGTGGGTGAGAAAATAACTAAATTAGTTGAATGAATGAATGAAAGATTTTAATGACGTCCACGAGACTAAACAGTCTATGGGACCAAGACACAACTTAATTTTCTTTCATGCTCTTTTCTAAATCAGATCTCCTACTATTGATCTTGACTAGAAGGCTGGCCGTCTGGTTGATCTTATCCTCCTCGAATAACTGTTGCATATCGTCCATACCCAAACTATTTGCATACTGTTTACGGATGTCTTCATAAGCTATGCATTCCAAGAAGAAGTGTCACTCTGTCTCAACCACCCCCTTATTGCAGAATATCCGCGAAATATCCGTTATAAAACACGTGTAATAAGTTATAAAACATGTGTAATAGAGCGAAATATCCGCACAATGTTTATCAAATAGAAAGAGCATGCTATCGCATCATTGAACATTTAAATTGTATAATTTTTAGGAAATTTAAATACATCATAATATATGATTATAAATTTGATGAAGATATGCTTTTGATTATAGGGTAATAAAAAGGTTTTGAAGGGGTCTTTGAATCATTTGTATTAGTAAGATATAAGCATTAATTCGCAATAAAATTGTAACAAAATATTCACAACTAGTGAATCTAGACATCGACAACAAAAAACACCAATCTAGGACTATGACACAAAAGATAAACAAGGAATCGCATATGTTATGTTATATTTTGCTAGCTGATTTAATAATTTACAGGGTTTTATGTGATATTAGACAAATATTATTAAATTTTATGTCCAATTTTCTAGTTCACTTTTATGATTATGAAATTGATCTCTATAAGTACATGTCTAGACATGCCTATGGATCTTCATTGCTAAACTTAAATTTTAAAATTAGTGTTTTTCTTGATGCCTATACACATGTTTAAAAAGGGGTGGTGTCTATAGATGCCATCTAGGAGCTTGGTAGGCAACAAGATTCTTCTTTAGTCAAATCCTTGTTACTAAATCAAGTATAGAACAAAGATAGAAGCTATCAAGTAGTAATGTAATATCCTAGAGTGTTAATGGATTGAATACCAAATCTCTTTTGCTAGATCCTAAATGGCGTGAGAAGGGAATTAGGGTTTTTCCTCAAGTAGAACACCCTAGCACATAAGTTGGCAATTTTTTCTTTTAAGTTAGATCATAATAGATAATTTAAGGGAGTCAATTCAAGCCTAGATTTAAATTTGAATTTTAAAAGTTGAAGGGTCATTCATGGGCTAAAAAAATTGACCAAGATAGCAGATGGGTGAATTGAGAATTTGGACTAGTCCTTAGGGAAGTGAGTACTAACCATCCTAAATTTTAGTTTATCTATCTATTACCTAAGCCATTTCTACACTCACAAAACTAAACTAGTTCATTTTATGACTAGAGATCAAACTTCGGATAACAAATGAATAAATTAAGAATCAAGACTAGTCATTAGAGATGTGTATAGATGGAATTAGGTAAGGATTAGGTTATTTACTAATTTTTATGATGAAAGTTGGCTTTTGCACACTTGTAATTCTATTACTTGATGAAAATGGTTAAAATAGGCTAAAATAAATGGGAATAGTACAAGGTATACAATTTCCACCATTACATTGTGGCCACTTTGACTTACATGTGAATTACTATAAAGATGCATGTCAAAGAAAATTAAGTACTATAAGATTTGGCTATGGAGATAGCCATCCAAGATCTAAAGGCCTAATGGAAAGCACAAAGTACTCTAAATATCAATATGACAACAATAAAGTGTTTTTC
This sequence comes from Sequoia sempervirens, assembly GCA_007258455.2. NCBI lineage: Eukaryota > Viridiplantae > Streptophyta > Pinopsida > Cupressales > Cupressaceae > Sequoia > Sequoia sempervirens. The sequence continues at coordinate 286,028,786 of VDFB02270651.1, read as the reverse complement.
CATCAAAGAATGCAAAAATATAATATATTTACAATGTATGGGAGACCCTTGGTTATATAGACAAAGGTATGAAAAAAGATAACATAAGATTATGACAAGTGTCTTAAACTTATAATATGAGACATATAGTGAAAATTCCCTAAAAGTGCCTTAAGTAAACTTGAGTAATATAGGTGCGAAAAGGACCTAATAGTGAAACTAGTTAGGAAATAACCCTACTCACACCAACACCCCCCCTAAGTGTAACTTAAAGGGGAAATAAAACATGCAAGGATGGGTCTTGACTACAAGGCTTCGTGAGGTACCCATGTGCAAATTAATCTCTCACAAATGAATTAAAGGAGAAAACCTAGCAGGACAAATCTCCTCCCTAAAAGGGAGAAAATATTAAAAATACTCTCTAGAAGATGAGAATAATAAAACCTCATGTGACAAAAAATTCCCCCCTAAGAGAGAATGAAGAGACAGTTAGGTGACCCCTTGAAGAAATATGCCACACCCCTAAGAGAGCTCAAAAATGACACTTTCTCTCAGTGAAGGGTTTGATGAAGATATCTATAACCTGCTCTATTGTAGGATAATACCACAAACCAATGACTTTATCTTGAATAAGATCCTTGATGTAGTGCATATGTATCTCGACATCTTTGGTTTGCTAATGTTCAATAAGGTTCTTCAAGATCTAGATGGAACTTTGGTAATCACATAAGAGGACATATTACTGAGTGGTGAAACTAAACTTAGTCAAAATATTCTAAAGCCTAATAGCCTTAGTGGCAACATTAATAGCTCCTCAATACTTAGCCTTAGTTAAAGAAAGAGAAATAATATGTTGATTATTACTCTACCACCAAATGGGACCTAAACCAAGATGAAAGCTTTAGCTAGATGTGGACTTATGATCATCAAGATAGCTAACCCAATCATAATCTATATATCTAAAACCAAGTCTAGTCTTGTACCTGCTACATAGTAAATCTCATGTCAATGAGTGCCCTATATGTAATGCAAGATATATTTGGTAGCTTTACAATGAAGCTAATGTGGTTCTTGCATAAAGTGTGAAAATGTTCTAGCCACAAAATAAATGTTAGGGTGCTTGTGTGAGTTAGATTGTTGAGGCTCCCAATAAGCTAACACTACAAGGTAGCATCAACTAGTGGAGTAGAATACTTCACCTCAAGATTGAATCTAAATAAAAAGGTAGTTGGTGTAGGCCTACAATTGGTCATGTAGAATCAAGCTAGCAGATCAAGAGAATACTTAGATTGGGTAAGAGTGATCCTAGAAGAGGAGTAAGTGATCTTGATCCTAAGAAAGTAGTGCAAAGTGCCCAAGTTAGTCATAACAAATCTGCCATGCAAAGAAGATTTGAATCTACAAATGGTGGATGATGAACTCCATGTAATAATCACTTGTCATTAACATAAATAAAAAAAGAAAATGAGACTCATCCTATTATAAAATATAGGCATTCAAACCTAAGTGGCATCTAGAGAATTTTGTTATGAGAAGAAAAGAGTCAATTGTTAGGGGTTAGAAGGTAGATATCTAATAGTTAAATGCATATTTGATCAATAAATTAGAGAAATAAAACACACGAAAAAATTATAGCAGCAACAAGACAACATAGAGAATTTAACGTGGTTCACCCAATATGGGCTACATCCACAAAACCACGGCCATCCAAATGATTTTATTATCCAATGCAAAACATATTACAATCTCGCAAATAATGCCCTACTGTAACTCCCATCCCAACCGCTTATTACAAGCTTTTAGAAGCTTCCAGAATTATGGTTTTACAAAGTCGATTTTTATTTTGTCGAGCATACATGAGGAGTGTACAGTATAGCATGATCAATTGCCACATACCAACATCAATCTTGTCATACCAAGCTTGAGGGGATTGTTTGAGGTCATAGATAGACTTCCTCAACTTGCAAGCCAATGAAGAATCCTAAAAAGTCCTTGTGGATATTCCATATAAATATATTTTCTAAACATCCCTATGAATAAATACACTCTCCATATCCATATGATGTATAGCCCAATCATGATTTATAACAATAAGAAGAGTCAAGTGAATTGATTTCATCTTTGAAATGAGGAAAATGTCTTTGTGTAATCAATGGAAGGAACTTCTAAGAATCCTTTGACCATAAGTCATTCTTTGAACTTATCCATAGTTTCATCCACTACCTATTTGGTTTGATAGATACACTTACATTGAACCATTTTGCTTCCCTTAGGAAGAGGGACAAGATCCCATAGGTGGCTCCTTATCAAGGAACTATATATTGTTTAGTCTTTCTTAAAAATTATTGATGCTTCTTTAAATGATTGTGGATCAAAAGAAAAAGCAATGTAGACATGTGGAAGATGTTGATGTTGTGATTGAACCCTATGAGTGTTTGAAGGATTCCAACAAATGTTCTTGTTGATTGTAGATTCTATCAAGCACATCGAGGTAATGAAGGAGATGAGGATGAATGATGACAATCCTCAAACTTAGAATGTGAACCCTATGGAGGTGTAAACCCACGAGTTTGAGGGAAGGTAGAATTCTCTATGTTACTATCATTTGAGTCCATTATGGAGGAAGGATGAGGAGGATGAGAGACCAAGATATGAGAGCTTTCCTCAAAGTAAACACTCATATCAATGAAGAGTTCATGCATCTCAGTAAACACACAATAGTGTGTCCACTTTGTGTGCCAACACTTTTTGAAAGGGTTGGGTGCTTAAACTACCTGGAACCACCCTTAAATAAAGATGCCTTCATTTGAAGGTAACACACTCAATACCTTTGAATGAAGGTTACCCTTTGTTCAAACGTCTGCAATAATTGCTTAAAAAAATTAAAATAGCACCTTTTTTTGAAGGAACCTTCAAAAAAATGTATTATTTTAATGATAAAAGGTAATTTTCATGAAATATTGTTTTGAAAGTTATTTTTCTTTCACCAGGTTGAACACAACTCCCATTTTCACCAGTGCTCCCATCGACATCACTAGGGCTCTTGTCAACATTAACATGATATATCATCACATGATGGAGCAATCATTTGTAATAGATTGCTATGTGGCTTCGAATAGAGGTCTGTTACACAACTACACATAAAAAATTATCTAGTTAAGAGGTATTTTTCAATACCTACTCATTGATATTTCAATAGTAGAGAAAATAATTTTTCAATATCAAAAAAATTATTTTTTTTATTAACATGAAAATAGTGAAAATTTTGAACCCTAAAATGTTTAATTGAAACCCTAAATAATTATTTTGAAACCCTAAACAATTATTTTGAAACCCTAAATTATTATTCTGAAACCCTAAAAAGCTACTATGAAACCCTAAACAACTCTAAATTAAAACCCTAAATGGTTAAATTGAAACCCTCTATGGTTATTTTAAATCCTTAAATTGAAACCCTCTATGGTTATTTTAAATCCTTAAATTGAAACCCTATATGGTTATTTTGAAACCCTAAATGATTATTTTGAAACCTTAAATAGTCATTCATTTAGGGTTTACTTTTAATTTTACGTTTTAATGAGGGTTTTATTTTAGGATTTTGGTTTTAAGTATAGGGTTTAGGGTTTTAATTTTAGGGTTTAGGGTTTAGGTTTTTAATTTTACTTGGTACATGCTCATTTAGTACATCCTAGATCATTGCATTCACATGGTCTAAACATGTTCTAAGATCCATCTCATCACATTGGGACAATATTCATTATTCCTTTCTTATCATGCATTATATGCCTACATACCCTATCATGTATTAATAGTCACATCTAGGACACCATAACCTTCTGCATAAATTATTTCAACTTATGTTACCACTATTCACTTATCACCTTGCTTAACTAATGTGTGCTTCTTACATTGGATGTCACATTGTAAGTATACATTAGCCTATATGGTAATACATGAACAAACACAATTTTTCAAGACATTGAGGACCACATGATACCATGTTCACTTGCCTCTAGTAGGGGAAAATTACACTCCTTCATGTTCATCACTAGGCCATGTGCTTACTAGTCTTATTGAACTTGGAATATATTATATGATTGTTGCAAGTTGTGCTCAGGATGTATGTTGATTTACTTTATATGATTTATATAATTATATCTTTTTGTTAATTTTTTTCTTCATGTATTGTTTTCCCCATCTCCTCTAATTCCTTACATGTAATGGATACAACCAATTAAAGAGACATACCTAATTGCTAGAATACTATTCTATTTAAATTGTAAATCTAGTGATAGACATGTCTACATAGAGACTCATCATTTTTTCTATATGGATCATTACTATCTATGACATGGTAATCCCAATATGCTAAGTCATCTTATAACTACCATGTAGAGGAAAGTGCCATGATAATACTTTTTGTACAAGAAGAATTTTTCCAACCCTACTCTCTCCTTCTCATGATCATTAATAGTTAAATTTATTTTGAATATACATGAATATTTGCATACATCAAAATCTATTTGAATGCACATGATTTTGTTGGAATTTGTTGTCATTGGTGTCAACACTTTGGGATACTGTTACACATATATTTGTATGATTTTTATCTAGCATTATTTGTCATTGTGTCAACACTCTGTTTGGGTTGTCCTTGGTTCTTATAGTTGTATATTGTTGATACTCTATGATGATGTGTTTGCAATGTTGCTAATGCTCATGGTTGGATGTCATGCCTTGTTTGAAGTTGTATTGAGTATGGTTGTTGTTAGTAGAGATTATATCATGATGATACATTAAGATGAGGATTAGAAGTATTAAGATGAGAATTAGAAGCATTAAGATGAGGATTAGAAGAATTAAGATGAGGATGAGAAGAATTAAGATGAGGATTTGAATTAATGATGAAGTTGGAGAGATGATATTGATGGTCTCTAGTATGTTGTATTCTCTCTCCTATTGTTCCTAAGGAAGTATGTGTTGCTACAAGATGTTCTAGTCTCTACATGTTGATGAAAGGTTCTATCCCAAGAAGTTTCCTTGAAGACTATTTGGGAGAATGCTATGTATTCCTCCAAATTTGAAGATGTGGTCTTGTGATTTGGGATTCAATATTTATGTTCTATGAAAATTACACACTCCTATCTTTTTAGGTCACCAATGTTGTCGTGGAGGTTTCTGGTTATTGCAATGGGTTGGCAATTTTGTTACTTGTCAGGATTGGTCCAAAAAATGCTCTGGACTTCTTTGTAGTGATATTTCTCATCATGAAGCTTGGTGCACATGCTCTCAATGTTTGTGCAGTTGCTTAGTTCAATTTTCATGTGTTGGTGTTTACTGCAAGTTGGTTTATTAATGTTCCTTCTCATGGTTGTGTATTTTGTACTTCTGAGTTGAAGTGTTCTATTTTTATTTTTTTGTGGTGGTTGTTTGTGGCATGAATGTTTGAAAGAAGTATATGGAAGTATTATTGGATGTTCATGGAACATATCTTTGTGATATGTACATCATTTTTTGATCTATTTGTTGTTGCATTGTGTTTTGAGTTGGTTTTCTGGTAAATTATAGATGTCTGGCTGATAAGGCTTGTTCTCTTGCTTGCACTATGTGCTTGGTGTTTTGAACCAATATTGGAGGTTTTTCTAAGATGTATTTGGGTCCTAACCTATCTTTTCGTGAACTGCATTGAATAAATTTAGTTGAAGCTTTGTTTTTGGGCCGACTGATATTGTGCTATATGTTTCTTCTTCACATTTCCTTGTTGTCAACTTGGTTCGATGTGTGTCAACATGTATATTGTTTGGGATCACATTGGAAGTTGTAATAAGTTTTTTTTGGTCCTCTCTATCTCCTGGATATGACCACATTATGTTTTTGTGGCCGACTTGTTGAGGTTATTGTTTATCTTTCACTCTGGTCGACCTAATTGGTGTTTTGAGACCTTGCAAAGGTTATAAATGAAAGAACAAATCGGTTGCAAAGAAGCATGAGTTTTGTGTGGTGTGTGAGTATGTAATGATATAGTGAGGTGTGGAAAAGAAATACCAGATGAAATTTAATTCCTCATTCAATAGAGTGTATTGTTGACATATGTTGTAATTATAAATCTTCAAGTATCCTACTATCGGATAGTAAGTCTCTTCAACAGATCCTTGTATTTTGTATCTTTTCCTAGAGTTGTGTGCCTCAGCCTACAAGTCCTTTGCATCTTTCCCTAAGGTTATGTGCCTTAGCTTGCAATTCCATCAAGGAGCAATATGCTTCCTTAGGGAGTGAACCTTAAAACAAATTATAATTCTATTAGCAGTGAGCTTCCTATACTGTGAGATTTCTCATCATAGTTTTTCCCTTCTTGGGTTTTCCACATAAATTTGGTGTTATCTTGTGCATGTGTGTTAATTATCCTATCTTTCATTAATGTTAATTTGATCAAATGTTGCTAATTTTTTTATAAGTTGTTGATCCTATTAAAAGTATAAATTTGTATGTTGTTGAAGGGTTTAAGATTTGAAGGGTTTAATTTCTTATATATAATTATTCACCCCCTCTCAATATCCGAGTTCATTCAAAAATTGGTATCAGAGCCAAGTTCCTCTAAAGAAGCTTAACCACTTGAGGAAAAGTTTGGGATGGTACATGATGGATCTTACAAGGTTCCTAGGTTTGATGGGATAAATTACACCTTTTGGAAAGTAATAATGGAAGGCCATCTAAACTCTTTAGGTTTTGGTGTTTGGAAATCTATCAAGGATGGTTACACTGCTCATGTTGCTCCAACAAATCTAGTTGAAATTAGGTTGTATGAGAGCAATTCCATGGAAAAGAATGTTATCATGTGTGGTTTAGTTGATTCAAAACTTCTGAAGGTGATGAGTTACAATTTTTCCAAGGATGTATGTGAAAAGATGAGGAACATTTATGAAGGATATAATAAAGTGAAGCAACCCAAGATGTGAATCTTCAAGAGTAGATTTGAGACCTTGAGGATGGAAAAGGATGAAGATATTTCTAGTTATATGTTTCGGGTGGATGAAGTAGTTACTAGCACTAGAGGTATTGGTGGAGAAGTGAAAGAAGATGAGAATGTGAAGAAAGTTTTGAGGTCTCTCCCTAAATATTATAATCATAAGGTATTTTCTATTGAGAAGTCCAAGGACTTGGATAAGTATTCAATAGGTGAAATTTTTGGTGCTCTCACAACCTTTAAAATGAGATATTTTGACAAAGATTCTTCAAAGATGGTAACAACATTCAAAGCTAGTAAAAGGAGAGAAGATGAACCATCAAATCAGAATGATGACTTTGATGAGGTAGAAGCAAACTTTGTGAGAATATTGAAGAAAGGAACAGACAAATAAAAAGGTAAGTTACCTTTTAAGCACTTCAATTATGGGAGAATTGGTCATTTTGCATCTAAATGTCCTTTTAAAGAATCAAAATATAGCAACAAAAGAGGGAAATTTAAAAGAAGTTTCTATTCCAAGGAGAGCATTTTTTCTTCAGAAGATGAGGATAATGGTTCAAATGATGAAACCTTATTCATGGTTGTGAAAGACAAAAAGGGTGATATTAAAAAATATAAGTCAAGTACTTTGTAGGTTGATAGAAATATATCAATGACTATGTGGATTGTCTTTCATGCAAAGGAAGAAGCAAATGCTTGGGTGGTTGACAATGGTTTCTCTAACCACATGACTGGTGACAATGGAAGGTTCATCAATCTTAATAATTTTAATGGTGGAGCTATTAAGTTTGGTGGTGATGAGTCATCACAAATTTGTGGAAAGGGTGCTATATCCATTAATGGAAAGAACAATATTGAGGATTTTCTCTATGTAAAAGGGATAAAGCATAATCTCCTCAATTTCAGTCAAATATGTAGTAAAGGATACAACCTTAAATTCCATGCCAAAGGTTGTGATATCAAGAAGATAGGGTTTGGAAGATTAGTTGCATAAGGCACTAGGACAAATGGAAATTTTTATCATCTAAAGGATGAAAATGGAAGAATTTGTTTATTGGTTCAATCTGGTGAGTGTTGGTTGTGGTACAAGAGAATGAGACACATCAACTTTGGTAAAGATCAGCTCTACTCATGTAGTGAGAGATATGCCTATGATAACTAGGCCTGCAAACACATTATGCAAGGAGTGTCAAATCGAAAAACAAATAAAGAAAAGTTTCAAGAGTAAGGAATGCTCTGCTACAATGCCACTAGAGTTGATTCAAACTGGCCTATGTAGACCTACAAGAACAAAGATAACAAAGTGAAAGGTATTTCATGTTGCTTATTGATGAATACTCTAAAATGACTTGGGTTATGTTTTTAAGAGAAAAATCAAAATCCTTTGATAAATTTAAGCTTTTCAAAGAAAAAGTTGAGAATGAAATGGATGCTAAGATCAAATACTTAAGATAAGATAGAGGAGGTGAATTTACTTCAAATGAATTTGAATTTTTTTGTAAAGATCATGGTGTTAGGATACATCTATCTACTCTTAAGACCCCTCAGCAAAATGCAGTGGTGGAGAGAAAGAATAGGATTGTGCAAGAGATGGATAGGGAAATGATGAAATATGCAGATATTCTTGCTATGTATTGGAAGGAATTATTTCACACTACTGTCAACTTGCTTAACAGAGTACAATTGAGGGTCAATATCACTAAGACCTCTTACAAGCTATGGTATGGAAGGCTTCCTACTATTAGTTACTTTAGGATCTTTAGCAACAAATGCTATATTAGAAGAGATGAAGAAGACCTTGGAAAATTTGATTCAACATGTGATGAAGGGATCTTTCTTGGTTACTCAGCAAGAAGGCCTATAGATGCTACAACAAGAGAATGGGAAAGATGATTGAAAGCATAAGTGTTAAGGTAGATGAATATTTATGTTAGATCTCAAAAGAACCAGCGGTTTGTGGATTTGATATACCTCCCTGCATTGAAGAAGAAGAAGAAGAAGAGAAAGAAGAGAAGAAACAAGAAAAAAAAAAGGGTTCCTAAGACTCCAACAAAGTATGATTAGAAGAATCATTTAGAAGATTAGATCATTGGAGATAAGAATGAAGGTGTGATGACTAGGAGAAGGTTTGCAAAAATAAGTGAGCAAGTGAATTTTTGTTTATTGTCAAAGGTAGAGCCCAATAACTTTGTTGATACTAGCAAAGATGAAGGTTGGTTGAAGGAAATGGAAGAAGAATTAAATTAGATAGAAAAGAATCTACCATGGGATTTGGTTCCTAGACCACCTAATAAGAATGTTATAGGAACAAAGTGGGTGTTCCAAAACAAGTTGAATGAAGATGGTGAAGTTGCGAGGAATAAAGCAAGATTGGTATGTAAGGGTTATTCACAAGTTGAAGGTATTGATTTTAAGGAGACTTTTGATTTGATAGGAAAAATGGAGGCAATAAGGATGTTTCTTTCCTTTGATTCTCATAATAATTTTAGTCTATCAAATGGATGTCAAGTTAGCCTTCTTGAATGGTGATTTAGAGGAAGAGGTTTGCATTAAGCAACTAGATGGTTTCTAGCTATTAGAAGATCTAGACATGGTGTGTAGACTCAAGAAAGCTCCTAAATCTTGGTGTGCTCAATTGGATAAGTACTTACTTTATAAAGGTTTCATGAAAGGTATTGCATATAGTAATCTTTGCATTAAGATAGAAGAATACAATATTTTGATAGTTGTAGTATATGTTGATGAAATCATCTTTGGTGGAGATGATAATATGTGTAAGAATGTTGCAGAGGGGATGCAAAAAGAGTTTGAGATGTCTGTGATTGGTGAGTTTTCTTTCTTCCTTGGGCTTCAAATTGTTCAACTAGATGATGGTATCTTTATTTTTCAATCTAAGTATGTTAAAGAGATGTTGAAGAAGTTTGGCACAAAGGATTCCAAACCTGTCAATACGCCTATTGTTATTGGTTGTCACTTGAGCAAGATTGATGAGTCTCCTAAGGTTGATTAGACTTTTTATAGGTCTATTATTAGAGGATTATTGTACTTGACTGCTTCTAGACCATACTATGCATGCAATATGTTTGGTTGCCAGATATCAAGCTAATCCTAAGAGAACTCATGAGAAAGAAGTACAAAGAATATTCAGATATTTGAAGGGAAATCTGGATTATGGATTGTGGTATAAGAAGGATGATAACATTTATTTGAGTGCTTATACTAATGTTGATTGGGTGGGATGTGTGGATGACCAGAGAAGCACCAATGGAAGTACATTTTTCGTAGGAGACAGGTTGGTCTCTTGGTTCATAAGAAGTAGGACTTTGTGTCCTTATCCATAGTAAAAGTTGAGTATATTGTTGCAACCAAGTCCTTTGGATGAAGTAGAATTTGAAGGATATAAATGTGGTGTATGATGAACCCATTCCCATATTATGTGATAATACTAGTTCAATTAACATTTCCTAGAATCTGGTGATGCATTCAAGAACCAAACATATTTCTATTTGATATCACTTTCTAATAGAGAAGTTTTTTGAGCAAGAAGTTAGATTGGAGTATGTGTCTACTAAAGATCAAATTGTAGATATATTTACTACAACACTTTCAAAGGATAATTTTGATTATCTCTAGAAGAAGTTAGGGGTTATTTCCCCTCCTTTTTCTAACTAGATGCATAGATTGTGCATCTATCTAGGGGGAGAAATTCATGCCATATCCTTTTCTCCTATATTGATGTGTGATACCTCTCAGGAGGAGTAGGTAGTTGTTTGGTTGTTGTTGATAGGGGGAGCATGTATAGTTGGTCAAAGAAGAAGTATTGTTGGTCAAAGGGGAAAAATGTACCAATTTTTTAATGAATATCCTTGGCACTTTTTCCTTGATGTCAAAGGGGGAGAATGAGCAGGTGTGTGTTGCCATCAATGCCAAAGGGGGAGATTATTGGCATTGGTTGTCATTAGTGTCAACAATTGGGGAGATTGTTGCACATATTTTTGTGAGATTGTTGTCTGGTATTGGTTGTCATTGTGTCAACACTCAATTTGTGCTATCATTTTGGGTTGTCCTTGGTGCTTACAGTTGTATGTTCTTGATACTCTATGATGATGTGTTTATGGTGTTGCTAATGTTCATGGTTGGATGTCATTCCTTGTTTGATTTTGTATTGAGTATGGTTGTTGTTAGTAAAGATGATATCATGATGATGCATTAATATAAGGATTAGAAGCATTAAGATGAGGATTAGAAGCATTAAGATGAGGATGAAGAGCATTAAGATGAGGATTAGAAATAGTGTTGAAGTTGCAGAGATATTGTTGATGGTCTCTAGTAAGTTGTTTTCTCTCTCTTATTGTTCCTGAGGAAGTATGTGTTGCTACAGGGATGTTCTAGTCTCGGTATGTTGATGAAAGGTTATGTTGAAGTTGCAGAGATATTGTTGATGGTCTCTAGTAAGTTGTGTTCTCTCTCTTATTGTTCCTGAGGAAGTATGTGTTGCTACAGGGATGTTCTAGTCTCGGTATGTTGATGAAAGGTTATGTCCCAAGAAATTACCTTGAAGACTATTTGGGAGAATTATTCACATTTTTTTGCCTTTGAAGATGTGGTCTTGCAGTTTGGGATTCATTTTTTATGTTTTGTGGAAGTTGCACTCCTATCTGGTCAGGTCACCAGTGTTGCAATGGAGGTTTTTGGTTATTGTGATGGGTTGGAAGTTTTGATGCTTGTTAGGATTGGTCCAAAAACTACTCCACATTTCTTTGTATTGATGTTTCTAATCATGTGGCTTAGTGGACGTGCTCTCAATATTTGTGCAGTATCATAGTTCAATTTTCATGTGTCAATGTTTACTGCAAGTCGGTTTATTAATGTTCCTTCTTTTGGTTGTGTATTATGTGCTTCTAAGTTGAAGTATTTTATTTTTGTTTGGTTTGTGGTGGTTGCTTGTGGCATGACTGTGTGAAATAATTATGTGGAAGTTTTGTTGGATGTTCATGGAACATCTCTTTGTGATTCACACATCAATGTTTGATCTCTTTGGTGCTACATTATGTTTTGAGTTGGTTTTCTAGTAAATTGTGGATGTCTAGCTGATAGGGCTTGTTCTCTTGCTTGTACTATGTGCTTGGTGGTCTATGCCAACATTGGAGGTTGTGTTAAGATGTATTTGGGTCTTTACCTATCTTGTTGTGAACCAAATTGGGTAAATTCAATTGAAAGTTTTTTTTTGGGCTGACTGATATTGTACTACACGTTTCCTTGTTGCCAACTTGGGTCAATGTGCACCAAAATGTATGTTGTTTGGTATCACATTGGAATTTGTAATAAGTTTTTGTTGGTCCTCTCTATCTCCTGGATATGACTGGGTAAGTGCACCAAGATGGTTCCCAAAAAGGGGGCTTAAGTGGCCACTTTTTTTCTGAAATCAGGAAATACTAACCTTGGACGTGAAATTGAGGATAGTTACACTCAAAAATTTGAGATGGAACAAAAACAAGGATCGAAGTGCTCCAAGTCTACTTTCTAAACTATTAATTTATTTTGAAAATGGTTGAGATTAAGGGGTTCAAATGAGGGACGTACACAAATTGGTGTTGTTTTTGTCAAAAAAACATAACATAGCAACTCTTGTACGACCCTAGCACGGTGAACTTTTTTGTAGTATTTTTAAAATCGCTACAATCAAAAGTTAGGTAACAGTATCTAATTGATGCATGATTTTCTAATTATTTTTTAATGAATATTTGATTTTTTACTAATTTTCTAAGTGTGCACTTCCTGAAAAAGCAGAATTTTGGCTATGCTCCCCCTACAAATTTTGGAAAGTAATTGATTTTTTTTTTTAATTTTAGAATGGAGTCTAGTTTCTAAAAATGTAATTTATTTGAAATTTCAATGAACGATTAATTTATAACGAAAAAAACACTAAACATTGCTTTTTGGCAAAACAGATACATACAAACAAAATAAATTATGGATGAAAGGCTTAACATAGTTAGAAAGTGAAAAAAAATACATCGTTGGATAGCTAAGAGAGAACCTAACATTACCCATGTGTTCAATTTTGTTGATATTGAACCAGATGCAATCCTGACGGTGAGCACGAACCCGATTATGTGAAAAAATTGTAGAATTTGAAAAAACATGTCTCTAGTCATTGGGAATTCCCTCCAAGCCTTTGGGTTGGTATTCCAAGGAAAATACCAATGCTAAGGCTCAAGGATTCCCAAGGAAAAATATAACACGAGCGCATTATAACGCACTCGCATTATGTCTTAGTTTTGACTTTTTTTTGCTTCTCCGAGATACATGTCAAGCAAGACATAACTCGAGCACGTTATAACACACTCGCATTATGTCTTCCTTTATGTTAAATTCCACTCTATTGAATGTTTGTTGATATATTTGTATGTTTGTATGTACATGTATGCTGGTGTGTCATGTATGTGTGCATGCTTGTATGTATGTATGTATGTATGTATGTATGTATGTATGTATGCCTATATGTATCAGTGCATGTATATTGTATGTATATTGTATGTATGCCTATATGTATGTAAGATTGTATCTACACATGTATGTATGTATGCTTGTATGGATGTAGGATTGTATGTACATATATATTATG
>VDFB02270651.1:285979813-286015115 GCA_007258455.2 Sequoia sempervirens | reverse complement strand
CTATTTTGCCATCCAGATATTTGTTGGGTAATTGTATCCACATTTTTAACAAATCCTTCAATGAATCTGCTAGATGTATCCTTTCTGTGGTTGAAGAATTTTGATCACCCAACCTACTAATAAGATCCTCAACTTCTTTTTTATTGTTTTCAATTTCACTCCTCAAATTTTCTTGAGTGCCAGGAGGGTATTGAGAGAATGGTGGGGCAGGTTGATTTGTTGAGGTTGATTTGGTTGAGGATTTTCCTCCTCTTGTTGAGAATTTCCTCACAAATTAAAAAAATCATTCATTTCTAATCTAAAACAAACAAAATCAATTTAAAACAAAAAAATTCATTACAAATACCAAACAAAACTTACCTCTTGCATCTTTTCGTCGTTGGGGTGCCATATTTGTGAAGAAAATTGAACTCAAGTTGATCAAATGTGAAGAAGTCACCTCCTCAACAACGCGAGCGCGTAGTGTAGGGTTTTTGGCCGCGGGCAGAAATGGAAATCAGTAAAAACAGAAATGAAGAATGTTCACTTTTTTTTTGCTTTTAAAAAGCCAAAACGCGTTCGCGTTATAACGCGAACGTGTTTTTTCTCATTTTTCACTTTTGTGGCCACAAAAGTGTGACCATCTTGGTGCACCTCCTAATACCCATGTAGGGGTTGGGTTGGCTGACTGAAACATAACTAGGTCTTCACCATTGTTGCACTTGACTATCCTTTGGAGATTAAATTTGCTATCCTTTCTAAAATATCCATTTGCATACTTTATGAGATTGTATTTGAGACTCTTGACTATCCTTTTCTCTGTCAGGTTGTTTCCCTTTGAGGTCTGCTAATTGTGCATGGACTGCTCTTCAAATATTGCTTGTGGCTCTCATGTTTTAAATCATTCCTTTCTTGTTGTCATTGGCACTATCAAGAGAGTCAAATCTCCTAGAATTTTACTATCTTTGCCACATTATGTTAAATTTTATTGTCATTGCATTACCATAGGTCTATTCTTTGCATTATAGTGACATTACATGGTTTTCATTGGGTTTCATTGTGCTCTTGGGTGCTTGTCTTCATATTATGACTCATGCTTTGCCATGAAAACTATTCTCAAGCTTCCATTCTTTGCTCATGATTTCATGGTGGACTATCCACCTTGATGCTTTGACTATCCCATTTATTTTTTATTGTAGCAAGCATTACAAGATTCTTTTAGTTTTCGCCTAAGTATCACTAGGCATAAATCAATGGCATTCATAAAGTTCCTTAATCATAGTCCTATTGTCATGAACATTGAGAAACCCTCTTCATAGCTTGCACAATCATAAATACATGACTATCCCTCAAGTGCCCTTCTTTCAAACTTTGACTAAATGCATCTTTAAAAAGACTATCTACATACGTGATCAAAGGATTGTCCTCTTCTCACCCCAACTCCTTGTCTTTGACCTAATTGTCCTTAATATGATTGTGGTATATCATTGTCTTTGTGTAGTCTATCATTTCATTGTCTTCACCTTGGCACCCTTGGAATGAATGGTGACTATTTTGATTAGGCCTTTCCCCCCTTGAGACTGCCACTTCCTCATTTGACTAGTTCTATTGCCTCTATCTTTTAAACATATTTTGATTGTCTTTTCTCCAAGAACTTTGACTGTCATCTTCTTGTCTTTTCAAGACTGTTGACTTTCTTTTTTTATTTGGTGGCTTGAGCTTTTGATTGTCCCTACCTGGTGTTCATAGTTAAGAAGTCAAGATTACAGTCATAAAGATTGTCATTATGGTCTATCATGTATTCATCATTCCATGAGCATTGTCGCCATAACTAGTTGTCTTTACCTTGGCATTTACTTGCAATTCCTTTGTCTCTTGACTACATCATGGTGGTTGTGCTTCACAATGCATATGACTGACCTTTGATTGTCTTTTAAATCATTCCTTCACAAGGACTGATCATCCTTAAGGCTCTTTACTTGACTATCCATTCATATTTAGGGACTTCCCTTTTGTCTTTTGATGGTGACTATCTTTTACATCATAAAATCATGCATTTCTACCTTTTATTTCCATTTCCCTCTTATACAATGATGGTTGTCATCTTGGAAGCATATTTTCTTTTGGAATGTCCTCTATTAATCCATTTTTCTCATAATCTATCTTTGATTCTGATGAGCATTCTTCCCTAGTTTCTTTGTGTTCAGTTTCATAATCAATCTCTACTTTTGTTGCACTTTTTTCACTTAAATAATGAGGAGGAATAAGACTACTATCAAGAGTTAATAATTGCACTTGTAAATGATGAACACGAGATTTCATTAACTGCTCTCCATATAGTTCTATTCCTAGAATGCTCTATCCACTAAAACAAACAATACCTTTCAGATGTAACAACATAACCTAACATGCGATGAGTACCAAATATATTGTTTCTCCTACCAATGAAAATTATTGCACAATTGCACAATCACAATGACTAAACAAAAGCTTCCACGGTTGCACCCATAAGAATGAAAATTGTATTCCTAATAAGGTAACATGAACTACTAGGTTGCATATGGTCATTCCATCCTAGAAAATACCACATTCATAGTATTAGGGCATGATATCAAAAAGTGTATTTAAAATGAGATAAGAATCATTTAACCAGTAACAAAATAAAGTTAGATTCCAAATTTGAAAAAAAAAACCAAGACAGACAAATCAAAGATATCTAATTGAAGATGGAAATACAAGTATCTAAGTGAGAGTAAATTACTCATATAGAAAGATCACAAATTAAACAACAAATCATCACTTGCATTATCAAATCTATACTATTTGCTACTTTATCTTGAAGTGAAAGAGAGAGAGAGAGAGAGAGAGAGCATCACCGAGATGATTTCTGCCCTGCCATGAAGCCATAAGCTTCCTTGTGCTACCCTACGAAGGGAGCTCGACCCATCATGAAGAGTCTAGCAATCTGTGGCCAACAAGTGTGAAATATGTGCAGCTATGGAATAACTAACATATGCAACCTATTAATGCCACAAGCAAAAATATCTAGGCATATGTCCTTTACTCTTGAGGTGACTCATTTTAATTTAAAAAACCCTCTATGATTTGAATTAAAGGCTTTGGCCATATGTAACAACTATCCAATTAATCACAAATTATAAAGTATGGGACTAGGTGAATAGCATGAAGGGCCTCTTCTAAGTTATAAATAATGAGGGAATCTAATTCTCCAATATTCATATTTTATTTCGACCCCTCAATCCGTTGTTGTTCCTCTTTCCTTGGGAACTCAAATGGAGTTATTTGGATTTCATAACTTGAGGCTGCAGTTAAGGTTCTTGACCAAATCATAAATCAGGGGTCTCTCCAACAAGGGACTCAGTTTGTTTATTTGTTTTTTATTTAATATTTTCTATAGTTCCATATTGGGAATTAATGAAATGAATTCATATTTAGGTACTTACTTGTTCACAGAATCTGCAAGCATGGAAATTCATCATTACAAAAGATAAAGTATTGGACTTGCTCCACCAAACTATAGTTCTTGATAGAGTCACACAATGACTATAAAAGTCTTCAAATAAAATTTGGAAACCTTCCATATGTTGGCTGCTATAGAGGCCAAATTCTAACTGTTGGGGAATGCACAAGTTTTAGGACAAAGTGCTAGGAATGCACCCCTTTTTTTAATGGCTAAAGCAAAATAGAATCTTATCCAGTAGAACCCTTAGGCTAGAGTTACTAGCATACAATGTAGAATTTTAATCTCAGCCTTATTTGTAGAATTTAGTGTTAGAAAGGGTAGTAAGTAGCAAATAGATTTAATTTACCCATAGCATAATTTTACTAGTCATATGCTTAATTTGTAGCATGAAATCATTGAACATGTGAACAAACAATATGAGGTTGATGAAGCACTTTCTCATGGCTATTGTATAGTACAAAAACAGTCATGAGGAAGTACTTTCACCATTATTTTGCATCAAATAAACATATGATTGCCTGAAAATTATGCCCAATCAACAGTTTCATTTAACTCATAATAGTTTCCCACTATACTTGGTTTGGGGTCCAACCCATTTTTTCCTAATAAGAGGATAGTCACACTCCTTACTCCCTTAGGCAATTTGAATTTGACTTATTTTACATACCTACATTTTTTAGCAACTATAAATTGTCCCAATAATCAAAGTAATTACCCACTAACAGGATTTAGACCATAAGGCATGAGCAATCTGAAAATCACTATCATCCAATATGTATGAAATTGCATAAAATTGGGAAGAGCAATGTTCAATATGAAGGTGTAGAATATTCAAGCCAATTCTCCATTTTCATTAATTCTTATACATGTTGACCTTGCTTTCACAAGAGTCAATGCTTAGTCAAAAGGATCTAACAGTAATTTCATATTTGTGAGATTAAGATTATTGGGCTCTTCACCTCTCCTTACTGTATGTAGCCCTTCTCTTCCTTCTCTTCTCTTCTTTTCGTTCAAACTTCCCCCTTAATGGACTTCTTCTTCCTTATTTTATTACCACATGCACCTCCTTCTTTGCTACGTGGGAAATGGGGCACCTTTTTTTAAGTGCTAGGTGTTACTTTGTTTGTTTTAAAACCTCTTTACCCTTCTTGATAGCTGGTTGCAAATTTATGTGTTGTCATCTCCTTTTTGTTTTCTTTTTGCTTTAGGGAAGACAAGTATGAGTCTACGTACCTTTTAAGGTATGCTTTGTATTGGTTTTTTTTAAACACAATTTCCCCTCAGCTTGTGGGTCCCACCTCAAGCTTAATACTTTTGTTTGGCTTTTTTTGTTTTCTTTTGTTTTGTATTATATATTTTCATTGAAAGGAATAATCAAAATATTATTTCTTTTATATAAAAGAAAATATTTATTTGATTTCATCAATAATTTATTGTTTGTTTTTTTAATTATAAATTACTTATTATAAAATGAATATAAAGATAAAATAGTGATTTTGATTTTAAATTAAATTTTGGTCTCAAATGCAATATTCCTTATTTACCCTTCCCAGTGTAATGCACGGCCTAGAAATTGCACTACATGCTCGTTTGAGCTACACTCACACAAATTGCCCCTGGATGGCTAGACTCCCCTTCATAATGATACTCTCTCTTCGATGAGAGTGCGTAATTTCCCTGTAACACTCCAAACATCAAGAATAACATTACCCCATTACATAATAAAATTCAATCATATGGCTATGTATGAGATTATAGAAACTCATTCATAACACCATAATTAACCTCATTCGATGTATCATTAGAACAATTAGTTTTTAACAACTAACTAAAACAAGTATTTTTATATCTAGATAAAACAATAGACAAGACAACAGTATAAAATTTTAGGGCCAACCATTATGACAGTTAGGTTTCACATTCAGTTGAACATCCATATCAACATTACAATATAAAATTTAGGGTCGAGTTTTGTATTCAGCTAAACATCTATACAAAATTTAGGCATGGGTCACAATTAGGGTTGTGACATCCTTCCCCCCTAAGGATAGTCATGTCCCTCGATGACTGTATGATACAAAGGTGATCATCACAATGTCAAGTACTCAAAATCAACTCTATTTTACTTAATTAAAGGAGTAAGGAAAAATAAAATTCATGATTTGTACCTTTGCTTATCATACCTTTGTATCTTGATTAAGTTGCCTTAAATTTCTTGACAATGCATCTAACATAGTCTTTAGGCCTAATCACCAATTGAAATTTTGCACTGGTGTTAGCTTACCACAAGGATTAAATATTTCATAGAAACCTCAAGGAGTGGATCATTTTAACAGTCAACATGTTTATATGCAGCTAACTTACATTAAAATTTCAATTTCCTCACCTTTAAATCCTACAATTGAAAGTATCGTTAAGATAGTTCATAACTTGATCATGATAAATACATGTACTCCTAGTCAAAGTTACTTATAATAACCTTCGATAATATTACTCAATTACAACATAAGATTAAGCCACACATTAATATGACATACTCTTTCATTTTATATAATGAAACTTTTAAGATTCTATATAAATTCAAATTTTACAATCATCTTGTCTTATCTCTTTAACATAGTGAGTTGTTGTATAACCCATGTTATGTTGTTTACAATTCTTTAGGATATTAAATATTTATCCTTCATAAGTTGAGAACCTCACTATCTCATTCAAATTTCATGCAATTTTGCACAAAAGCATAAGTTAGTATTAAACATTCCTTCTCATATGTGACTATAAATGTGTTCATCCATCATGCATGAATGCTCGCATGTGACCTGGAGAGTCAATAATTAAATTTATTTATCTTATCAATCATGTGACCTATACAATATGTTCATCCCGTCACTCATGCCTACTCGCATGGGACCTGAGTGATATGTCTATCTCGTCACAACATGTGTGAAATCTATGTTATCATGAAGTAACTGACACTTGCAACTTATTTAATGCTTCCTAGCACAATATCTATGAAAATGTCCCTTTACTCATGAAGTGACTCAAGCTCTGGCCAAAGCATTTTATTCTTTATTTAAGATAACCTAGGAGCCACTTAGCACCCTTCAAACACATGCCCCATTTTATAAGAAATACTAATTATGTTCATCTTATCATACATATTTTCTTGTAACTGAACATATTTGAATAGTTCCATGACATTTATTGTTCATAACCAACCTGTAGTTCCCCCTGGTTCACTATTAATTGTGATATCATTCTAAGCATTTCATAAATAATAGAATCACCATTATAACCCTTAATAGGTGTAGCAAAATGAACTTGTCAAGAGTCTAGAGTAATTAGATCTTGAACACACTAAATCCACAACATCACCATGAAAAATATCATGGACATCACAAGTAAGAACATCAAAACTATCAACAAATTATGGCCCCATCTAGAGTATACCAACCAATAGTGTACAAACATACACAAATACAAAAGGGTCATATCATTTCATGATTTCCCAATTCCCATAGGGAGTGACTTATGACATATGCATAATGTCACATATAGACAAGGTGAGTAGCTCCATTATTCATCATATATATGGCGTCTAATTCATACACATCACATATACATAATGACTAATTAATATGCACATCACAAGTACAACCATGTTTGTCTCATATGCATATCCTAATACAATGGTGACAAGCTCATGTATACTTTCATTACAACAAGGCTAGCTTGGGCATACATCATAAATATCCAATGTGAAAATCCACACAATACATTACAAGTTCACATAAGGAACAATAAGTGGAAATGAATGAAATATATTATATGCATCAGCCCATTACCTAGTTCACAATCACATAAGCCTGTTATGGCAACAATCGACCATCCCATACTACTTGATGCCATCACTAACAAGGGCTCCAACATAACAATACACATAACCCTAGGCAATTATGCAAATACTTACTTAGGAAGGTGTTAGTGTAGAAACACATTCGATTACACATAAGTTCATATCACTACATGCTCCCAAGATATTACCTATCTATGATAATCTAAGATACCTTTCAAACACATAATCCTAATTTATTATGACATGCAATCTTTAAAATCTATTCATGTGCATTCATAACAAAAGTAAGTCATTCAAGCTCACAATTTTGAACACAAGAAAGACTTTCTTTATTTTATAATAATATCATATTACAAATATCATAATCATAAAATTTTCCCTCCTCAATAGGTCGGCTAGTCATTATCAAATAGAGGAAACTCTTTTGGGTCCTCATTAGAGTCTATTACAACCTCCTTAGAAGAGGTAGGATGTGCACGCAGGAACTCCTTTTCCTCTTTAGTCAGAATGGGTGCTTTGGGTCCACACCCCAAAGGCCAATCTCGAAATGCTGAAAGTTTCTAATTAGTTTTAACATTATGCTTAGAATCTTCAATTTTCTTGTCCCTCTCTAACTTGAATCATGTGAGGGCATGTGCCAAAGTCTCATTGTCAAGAATCCAAGGTGAACCTTTAGTGTTGGGTTCTCTTCAACAATTTTACACTCAGTAGCCCTATTGGTCTTTCCCTTCTTTTCCCCTGATTTTGACCTTCCCATACCTGCATTCAATTCAATTTCATTAAATTCAAAAACTGGATTAAGGGTCACCTAAACCTAACTTAAAAGCTCTCTTCCATGCAGTCCATCAGATGACTAAGCAACCGAGGACATCCATTATTGGCATAGCATGCTCCTTGACTATTGTCAATTTTGAGCATCATATCACATAGCGTAAGTAAAACTTACTCTTAGCAAAAAGTTTAATCAAATGGTAACCATGATAATGAACTTAGCGTATATAGAAGTTAACATTAAAGCATCAAAGTATGACCACAATAATTTCCTACCTATATCAAGCTTATGAGAAAGCCATAATCATGAAATACATCAATCTCAAAGTATGTGTTGTTCAGGTATAATTCCAATCAATCAACATTCAATCAACACGAATTTGAAGTCATTCTAATAGACACTCACTCATAGGTTATCTCCTTTCATACACAATCAAGTAATAATCATACAAATCGATTTCATTCTAGATTACTAGATTCTAGTCATTGCTCATATTCCCCTTATTCGGTTCCATACTGAACCATCTAAGAACAATAAGACTCAAACTCATCTCTAGGTATCTCCATAATTCTAGTGTGTTTCCAAATTCTCAAAAGAAATGCAACTTTAATAACATAGTAGACTCTAGGCTCTAATGTTGAACCCATAACTTTGATACCATATGTAACAACATAACCTAACATACGACGAGTACCAAATATATTGTTTCTCCTACCAATGAAAATTATTGCACAATTGCACAATCACAATGACTAAACAAAAGCTTCCATAGTTGCATCCATAAGAATGAAAATTGTATTCATAATAAGGTAACATGAACTACTAGGTTGCATATGATCATTCCATCTTAGCAACTACCACATTCATAGTATTAGGGAATTATATCAGAAAGTTTATAATATTTTGGAAGCAGGATGATAACATAAGCAACCACATTACCTATAGTAGTCATTCCCTTCCAAACAAATCAAAGATATCTAATTGAAGATGGAAATAGAAGTATCTGAGTGAGAGTAAATTACTCATCTAAAAATATCACAAATTAAACAACACATCATCACTTGCATTATCAAATCTATACTATTTTTTGCTTTATCTTGAAGTGAAAGAGAGATAGAGAGTATCACTGGGATGATTTTCAACTTGCCATGGAGCCATAAGCTTCCCCGTGCTACCCTACGAAGGGAGCTCGACCCATCACGAAGAGTCTAGAAATATGTGGCCAACAAGTGTGAAATATATGCAACTATGGAATAACTAACATATGCAACCTATTAATGCCCCAAGCAAAAATATCTAGGAATATTTCCTTTACTCTTGAGGTGACTCATTTTAATTCTAACAACCCGGCCCTCTCTTATTTGAATTAAAGGCTTTGGCCATATGTAACATCTATCCAATTAATCACAAATAAAGTATGGAACTCGGTGAATAGCATGAAGGGCTTCTTCTAAGTTATAAATAATGAGGGAATTTGATTCTCCAATATTCAGATTTTATTTGGACCCCTCAATCCTTTGTTATCCCTCTTTCCCTAGGAACTCAAATGGAGTTATTTGGAGTTCATAACTTGAGGCTGCAGTTAAGGTTCTTGACCAAATCATAAATCAAGGGTCTCTCCAACAAGGGACTAGGTTTGTTTATTTATTTTTCTTTAATATTTGCTATAGTTCCACACTGGGAATTAATGAAATGAATTCATATTTAGGTACTTGTTCATAGAATCCACGAACATGAAAATTCATCATTACACAAGATAAAGTATTGGACTTGCTCCACCAAACTATAGTTCTTGATAGAGTCACATAATGACTATAAAATTATTCAAATAAAATTTGGAAACCTTCCATACGTTGGCTGCTATAGAGGCCACATTTTGACTACTAAGGAATGCATAAGTTTTACGACAAAGTGCTAGGAATGCACCCCCTTTTTTATGGCTAAAGCAAAATAGAATCTTATCCAGTAGAACCCTTAGGCTGGAGTTACTAGCATACAATGCATAATTTTAATCTTAGCCTTACCTGTAGAATTTAGTGTTAGCAAGGGTAGTAAGCAACAAACAAATTTAATTTACTCATAGCATAATTTTACTGGTCATATGCTTAATTTTTAGCATGAAATCACTAAACATACATGACCAAACAATATGAGGCTAATGAAGCACCTTCTCATGACTATTGTATAGTACAACAATAGTCATGAGGAATTAATTTCACCATTATTTTGCATCAAATAAACATATGATTACCAGAAAATTGTGCCCAATCAACAGTTTCCTTTAACTCATAATATTTTTCCCACTATACTTGGTTTCAAGGGGCTCAACCTAGTTTTTCCTAATAAGAGGATAGTCACATTCCTCACTCCCTTAGGCAATTTGAATTTTACTTATTTTCTATACCTATATTTCTAAGCAGCTATAAATTGTTCCCAATAATCAAAGTAATTACCCACTAATACGATTTAGAGCATAAGGTATGAGCAATATGAAAATCATTGTCATCTAATATGTATGAAATTGCATAAAATTGGGAAGAGCAATGCTCAGTATGAAGGTGTAGAAGATTCAAGCCAATTCTCCACTTTCATTAATTCTTATACATGATGACCTTGCTTTCACAAGAGTCAATGCTTAGTCAGAAGGATCTAACAGTAATTTCATACCTATGAGATTAAGATTGTTGGGATCTTCACCTCTCACTATATGCAGCCCCTCTCTTCCTTCTCTTCTCTTCTTCTCCTTCAAACTTCCCCCTTAATGGTCTTCTTCTTCCTTATTTTATTACCACATACACCTCCTTCTTTGCTACATGGGAAATGGGGCACCTTTTTTAAGTGCTAGGTGTTATTTGTTTGTTTTAAAACCTCTTTACCCTTGTTGAAAATTGGCTGCAATTTTATGTGCTATCATCTCCTTTTTGTTTTCTTTTTGCTTTAGGGAAGACAAGTATGAGGCTACATACCTTTTAAGGTATGCTTTATATTGTTTTTTCTTTAAACACAATTTCCTCCTAGCTTGTGGGTCCCACCTCAAGCTTAATATTTTTGTTTGGTTTTTTTTCTTTTCTTTTGTTTTGTATTATATATTTTCATTGAAAGGAATACTCAAAATATTACTTATTTTATATAAAAGAAAATATTTATTTGATTTTATCAATAATTTATTGGTTTTTTAAAAAAATTATCAATTACTTATTATAAAATGAATATAAAGATAAAATATTGATTTTGACTTTAAATTGAATTTTGGTCTCAAAAGCAAAACACCTTATTTACCCTTCCCAAGACAATGTGTGACCTGGAAATTGCACTACGTGCTTGTGTGTGCTACACTCATGCAAATTGGCCTCAGATTGCTAGACTCCCCTTCTCAATGATACTCTCTCTCTCTTCGATGAGAGTGTGTAACAGCCTCGTAACACTCCAAACATCAAGAATAACATTACCCCATTACATAATAAAATTCAATCATATGGATATGTATGAGATTATAGAAACTCATTCATAACACCATAATTAACCTCATTCGATGTATCATTAGAATGATTAGCTTTTAACAACTATCTGAAACAACTATTTTTATATCTAGATAAAATGCCAAATAAGAAAAAATCTAAATTTTAGAGTCAACTGTTATGACAGTTAGGTTTCACATTTAGTTGAACATCCATATCAACATCACAATACAAAATACAGGGTTGAGTTTCGTATTCAGTGAAACATCTATACAAAATTTAGGGTTGGGTCACAATTAGGGTTGTGACATCATATCTTTAAAAAAATCTCATCAAAATCTGCTTGATATTTATTATGATTGTCATGCCTCTTCTACGTATTATGCTCTGCTTCTCTTTCCTCTAGGTGACTGTGTTCAAACACTGAAGTCATTCCCCTTTTATTTGGTGTGACTGCCATGGAATATAGTCACAAATGACTATCTTCAATCAATGCTTTACAATAGCTTTTTTATAACCCTGAGGACTGCTGCATTTATGACTATTTGCATCACTTATCACCCATGCTTATTTAGTTACTAACCTTCAAAGTGTAAAGAACCTTCCGCCCTTTATGTACTTTTGCCTCTTTGCAAAATGGTCGACATGTTGATCTAAAGCTACTAGGGAATTCTAAACATGTTGTTCTTTCTTTGGTGATTGTGTTTAACCTTGATATAGTCTAATTAATGCATTTAAATTTCCCTTTCAATGACTTTGTGGTTCCTTGCCCCTTGCAACCATATTATTGAAAGTTGCTTTATCCAAGCCTTGATTTGAAACTACTGTCCCTCTTGGTTTGGTCTTTAGCATTAAGGCTATGAGTGTCCTATATATCTCCTTAGGTCTTTCTTTATTGCATTGTCTGTCTCTAACATTAGAAGGTTATGGCTGTCACTAAATTTTCATGTGTTTACTCCAGAGTCATATTTGACATTGATTGTCACAAGACATTCATGTTGTCATATGCCTACTATCCTTTTCAAAATGGTAAAGGGCTACCGCTTGGTTATTGAATCTAACTGGGTTGTCCTTTGCAAGTTGATTAATTACATGACTTTCATGCATTGAACAACCTTGACAACTATTTGCAAAATGCCTAAACTTATAGTCCTATATTAATGGTTATCAACAACAAGGTCTTCATACATATGATCCATTTTCAAGAAACACAAGACCTTTTAACACTTGCACAGTCATGGAAGTTGTCAAGAAAAGCTATTATAGTCACCTATGAATAAAGGACTGACCACTCATTAGACTATCAGTTTTTTTTAAATGGATCTACCTTACATGCCTACCAAGTATGTGTTCCTTTTGGATTTTCTACCTTATTTGTAAAACAATGAACTGCCAACCCTTGTAAGTCTTGCACAATCACACCCCAAGGTCTGAAAGCTCAAGAAACCCTAAGGGTTTCATTTTTACTACCTTTGATGTGCCCCTTTTTGACATTAATGTTCACTGTCTTAATATCGTTGATCAATCAACACTTTGACATTTGCAAGTTAAAAAGATCTCAATGTATAGTCTTTATGTTCTCATAGCATTGTATAGTACTAATACTCTCCTCTCTGCTGCCTTTATTACAATATACAACATGAATGACTTCCAACATTAATATGCACAAGAGGAAGAAGATTTCAATGTGATTTTCATAGTAGATGTGGTGCGTGTATATAGGAAAAGAGATTTCATAGGGCATAAACTAACCGACATGGCTTTTGGCATGAGCTGCGTGAGATATAACTGGCAGATTAGGGCCCCGTAGCTCTTTTTATTCATGCAAATCCAATGCCCAGCCTCACTCTTGATAAACTCCATGAATTGAAAGCATTGACGACTGTTCAACTTGCAGAGAAGTAGTGCCATTTTTATGAAACCCTAGAAGACTGAGAGAGGAACTTGAGATGAGGAAAAGTTAAGCCTCTTTTGACATATTTTCCCTCCTTTCCTTTTGCAACATTGAGTTTCTCTTTAGATTAGCTTTTCTCATAAACTGGCGCTTACTTTCGAGTTTTCTTTTTCGTTTTGCATGTGAAAGCATTGTTTTCTACACCTTGGCATGTAAATAATTATAATCTAAGGAGTTAATCTTCACTCCTTTTTAGATTACTCTCTTCCATTTTAAAACAAAAGACCTTAAAGACAAAATAAATATTTAAATCAAATGTCTAAATTTGATTTTAAACAATTGCCTAAGACTAATGAAAATATGGATTACATTCTTGGTAACTTCCAGGGGTGTTTTCTTGCTAAACATAAAGAATTAGTAGCCTTAGCATCCATTGGGCATAGGAGTTTAATTAGGCTTGAGAGAAACTAAAAATTAGACCTTGACACAATTGTTAGAAACATTGTATAGCAGGGATAACTACAAAAAGGTAAAGTATCAATTGTTCTCTTGCAAACAACATATTTACAAGCTTTTCAGAGAGAAATTAAAAAGGTTTGTCCATTCATAAGTATAATTCTATTCTATATCTTGCAAATAGTAGTATATGAATATGAGCTAAAATGCATTAGATATCTTGTAAAAGAAATTGAAGAACGTATTAGGCACGAGTGTTAAATATAATTTAATGGGAACACTTTGGACGAATACATGTGGCTACAATAGATGTTTAACAATTTATTAAACATGGAAAAATTTAGTAGTCAAATTCACTACTGATAGTTGCCTTCTTAGCTTAAGTATATTGTATTGTGTGAGTGAGGCCCACACCACAAGAAATAATATGCCATTTATTTGAATAAAATAACACACATATTTCCAATCCCTAGTTGAAGACATTAATCATATTGACATAAGTTATACATAGTTCACTAAAATATCTTTAGATATATTCAATTATATTAGGAGTTTTAGTTAAGAAAAGTATAGGTTATAACATGACAATGTAAAATTAATTTAGTTTTCTTTTGGGTTCATGTATTGTTCATATGGATGTTCAACAAATAATTGAAAAAGGTAAAGTTAGTGGTACTCAAATTAAATATTGTTTCTATTTTATTTTAATTAGAATTATTGTCCAATAGCAAACTTGTATATGAAGAGTTGACTTTATTTTTTTGAAAGAGATGAGTAAAACCCATTAACACTGAGTCTATGACAAGATATGTGAAACACATACTTTTATACCTCAGAGTATTATAAATATCACAAGTGGGAATGCCCTAAAATATTTTGATAAGAAATGTTGAGAAAAGTACGCTTGCATGCCCTTACCTTACTATGTTAGAATATTCATATTGTATGATAGATGTAACCAAATTCATTGCCAACAATGCAAATTGGCATGAGAAATGTGAATTATCACCGATAAATTGAAGTGAATTGAGATTGTTCTTAGGCTTTGGAAAAGGAGACATCAATAGAGTGGTAAAAAAAATTTACATGATTAAGAGCAATGTATGAAGTATTTTTTGGTTGGCATGATTAAGAGCAATACATATGAAGTATTTTTTGGCCCTTGGCATGTGAAATCAAGCTAATGGAGAGCTACTTGAATAAAGGATTGATTCTATACTGAAATACTACTTGGTTAATAAATTCATGAATATTTTATTTATTTATTTTCTACATCTTGTCTTATGATTATAAGAAAATGTAATTTATAGCTCATTATTACTAATAGCTATCAATAATATATGAATCATAAGGCATGGGGTCAAAAACTTTATGCTTTCTATTATTCTTGACTTAGAGTCACTAGTACAAGAAATTCACTCTAATCTTATATGGATAATGTAGCGGAAAAACTTAAAATATAATGAAAAAATTACTTGGAGAAATAAATTGTGGAATAGTATGATATTCTTTGTAGTTTAATAATCTATGTGCTCTAATAGACTTTGTAGCCAAAATGTAAATGTTAGGAAATGCAAAAAATTCAAGCCTACTATTCTTTATAGGTTTGATTGTATGTAGTCAAATTGTAAATGAGTTACTAATATCGTAAGTTAATTTTATAACTTTTTTCCCTCCCAATTTTTAAAATATTTGATTCATAGATTTAAAACCAGGAATTTTTATTAGATAAGAGGGGATGGTGTGGATTATCAGAGAGGCAATTTTAAAATTTGGTGTATTAATTGTTTGATTTGATTCAAAAGGTTAGCGTCACATCTAGATATTCATTTTACAGGGGTTCAATATTTAATGATTCAAGTCTCCAATTTGAACATTTATTACACAATATTTATGAAAGATGGGATGACCATTAAAAATAAGAGTTTTCATTTATTTCAAATTGGGAATATATTTAATTATCGAAGGACCAAAAGTTGTACACTTGCATATTATCTACTAAATAGCAAGTATGTAGTGCTTTAACATTTTTTTCTATATGTTTGGACAAATTACTTGTAAGATTTACAAACTGTTATATAATATTTTATTATAGTTTTGTTATATTTTCATAACTAAATTTTATTTGTTATGAATAGCATTGTATTTTGTCTCATATGTATGCAATGAACCAAAAATGTGTTTTCTTTTGGTATTGACTAATTGATAGTTGCATAAATTTTGACTTATCAATGATAAATATAAAGCAATTTTAAAAGAACTATTTACATGATACTTACTAACACAAAAATAAATATTTATTGATATTTTAATATTCAAACAATAGTGTAAATATATTCTATTAATAAATCAAATTATAACAAATACTCTCACAACTATTTAAAACATGTCTAAAAGACTATTTATAAAATATGTCTTGACTACCTATAGAACATACTCAACTCTCTCCCCTATATACTATAAATAATAATTTCAAAAAATAAAAACAATATAAGAAAAAAACTAAATTTACCTACTGCACGATTTCAACTTCAGAGCATCACGTTTATAATTCGTAACATATTATACCTAGTCAACATGAAATTTACAGAGTGCACTAAGTATCATGCAACTTGGCAACGTTACCAGTCTCAACGTTAAAGATTTGGCTAGAAAGATGCCTCACACGTATACTCTTTTTCATTTTTGACTTTCTCTCCTCTTTTCACACAAAAAATGGATGTACCTATGCTCAACAAACCTTTTCCATTATAGACCATTTCCTGGTTGCACACCTCTGCATTCTCTGACTTCTTGGAAGGTAAGGAGTGGTTAAGTAATGACTTTTATAAGTTGAATGATGTTTTGTAGTTCAGGTGGTGTCTCTTGAGTTGTAATGTTCTGTTTCTTGTAATCCTGTCTTTGTTTTATTTCATTGTCCTTTGTTGTCTAGCTGTACTTATTACCATATCTCTCTTTGTACAAAGAATCAGGACCCTCTCAAACCTACTTATCTATAAAAAAAAATTATAAACAGTCACATAAACAGTTGTGCAAAAGGTTGCTTCAATCCCAAAGATAAAACTTTTAGTCAATTTTATTTTGATTCAATTTGTAAGGTGCTGACTGCTGAAGACCATTTCCTGGTTTCCCCTCTCTATTCTCTGACTTTACTTGGAAGGAAAGGAGTGAATAAGTAAAATCTTCAATGACAGATGTGATTTTATTAAAAGATTGAATGACTGATATAGTCATAACATAAAAAATTGTGAATGAAATTTATACATTTTTGGTAACCAGGAACTGAAGCAGCAGACGCATTATTTGTCTGTTATATTTTGCAGCTTTTAAAGAGGAGACATTTTCCTCCAGCTTCATTAGAATTGCATGAGTAAACTTCCACTTGAAGAGAGTATATTGCTGGTGTGGAGGTTTGAAACTTTTCTACCAGTCCAAAAAATGAAACCAATTGATCTTTAAGCAAAGCGTGTCTAAATTTATGGGCGAAGCTAATGAAGAAAGCTCTTGTTCTGCAGAGTGGCAACTGTATCAGCCAGGCACTTCTTCATTGGTGTAAATGAAACCCCAAGTTTTCTCATCTTCTCATTAGAGAATTTGTAAGCTTGTTTCCTCGGATTTTTCTGGTCGGAACACCTGTAGAGTTGGTTAGCAGAAGCATTAGTTGAACTGATTGATATTCATTGTTGGTGGGACAAAGAATTCATTCAAAATTATCTGAGAAAGAGATAAGAATTGAGTACATGAGAGGAAGAGGATATTGGGGGAACAATTGGGCCAAGAGAGCCACCAATTCTCCACGGTGCATGTTTGCTTCTGCACACAGATACCGCCCACTTGCAGAAGGTGTTTCGTACACTAAAATATGAGCTTCTGCCACATCTCTCACATCCACATATGCCTGGGTTAAGTTTGCGTATGTTTTAGCTGAACCTGCACATTATATCTTTGGTTTAATCTACCCGTTCTAGATAAACATCAAACAATTCAATGACAATTGTAAGTGATAAATTCTAAATCTTATTAAACGATTAATAGTAATGAAATAGGTTCCAGTTTCTGCATACCTGTTAAATATTTCATGATATGTGCAGTACTGGCGTTCAAGGAGGACTGCAACAAAGGACCTAAAACCAAACATGGGTTCACCACTACCATATCCAAATTCCTCTCCTCTGCCCGCTTCCAAGCAGCCTTCTCTGCCACAGTTTTGGCATAGCAGTACCAGTTCTGCAACATTAGGCCAGATCTGTTAGTGATATATTTCATAACTTTTTATGGAGTAGTAATTATGTTTCCAATTCTGAATTAACGTTTGGGATCGTATTCAAATGATCTATCATATTGAATGTTTCAATAATGAATCATAACATGTGATAACATATTTATTAAAAAAAATTAGAGTGTTTATTTCAAAAGTATATGAAATCTTCATAGAATATGAAAAAATCATGTCTACTAATAATTTTTAAGTGGTACCTTTGTTTGAATGCAATAATCCAAATCACTCCAGCAGTTTTCATCAACCACAAGGTGAGGATCTCTGTCGGGGTCCATGTAAACTGCACCGATTGAAGAGGTCATGACTAGGCGCTTTACTCCCCACTCTGCGCAAGCGTCCAACACATTGGCTGTTCCTTTGACAGCTGGTT
Organism: Sequoia sempervirens; assembly: GCA_007258455.2. Taxonomy (NCBI): domain Eukaryota; kingdom Viridiplantae; phylum Streptophyta; class Pinopsida; order Cupressales; family Cupressaceae; genus Sequoia; species Sequoia sempervirens. Next base: position 285,996,567 of record VDFB02270651.1, on the reverse strand, counting down.
CTATCACTTGTTCCTGCACAAACCATCACCATTAGAGCAAGCTTCACAAGGATTATGAGTTCTTTCCTTTGAGAGAATACATATTCAAAGCCTTAACTTACAGGATCATCTGTGAGAAGGCAGGCCATATGGAACACACCATCACAGCCTCTAATAACTTGGATCAAGCTTTGGTAATCAAGAATATCAGCCTTGACAAGTTGCAGCCTCTCTTTCGCTCCTTCCAACTCCCTCAGATGTTTATACTTGCCATCACCTGTACTTGTTAAACCAAATCAAACATTAACTATTATCAGATAAATCATAAATATGAGTTAGTAGTACTTTCATAGATGTGATTGTATATACCGACCAGGATTACGGACGGCTCCTTTAACAGTATAGCCTTTGGTCAACAGCCTTTTAACAAGCCAGGAGGCAATGAATCCTCCTGCGCCTGTTACACAAACTGTTTCCTCTCTCATTTCTTCTCTCCTTCACTGACAGGGATGCTCTGGCAAGGTAATTTAGAGAAACAGAGTAAAGAATTTAGGGTACCAGAGTCAAGACAGAGAAAGAGAGTAAAGAATTTAGGGAAACAGAGTAAAGACAGAGAAACAGTGTACACAGAGTATAGAATTTAGGGAAACAGAGTGAAGACAGAGAAACGGAATACAGAATTTAGAGAAACAGAGTACACAGAATACAGAATTTAGAGAAGCAGATCAAAGGCAACGAAGAGCAGTGTAGAAGAGAAAGGGGTGTTCCTCCTTAAATAGGAAGCGGATATCCTGCACAGAAACTGAATACTCTGACACGCGGAAATCATTTTATTGGAGAATGTAGCAGTTTTTGTCGGCCTGCGTTGAATTGTATATGCAAGCATTCTCATTTTTGGTCAAAAACAGCCCAGATCAATTACAACAGAAAATTATTCTGATTAACAGACAATTAGTGAAAGAAAAAACACAAAATTCCATTCAGTAATTAAAAATAAAAATACTTTATATTCTAATTTTTAATTATGATGAGATGTCAGATGTGTATGTTAAGACTGGAGAATACAGCCAAAAGACCCCGCGTGGGACCCACTTCTTTAGGTAATGTGAAAGCCTCAATTTACAGTCTCCTCCATGTCTGTGTTTGATATGCACGCGAAAATATCAGTTTGTAGACAGTCCATTCGAATGTTGTGGGTGAGAAAATAACTAAATTAGTTATAAAACACGTGTAATAGAGCGAAATATCCGCACAATGTTTATCAAATAGAAAGAGCATGCTATCGCATCAATGAACATTTAAATTGTATAATTTTTAGGAAATTTAAATACATCATAATATATGATTATAAATTTGATGAAGATATGCTTTTGATTATAGGGTATTAAAAAGGTTTTGAACGGGTCTTTGAATCATTTGTATTAGTAAGATATAAGCATTAATTCACAATTTTGTAACAAAATATTCACAACTAGTGAATCTAGACATCGACAACAAAAAAACACCAATCTAGGACTATGACATAAAAGATAAACAAGGAACCGCATATGTTATGTTATATTTTGCTAGCTGATTTAATAATTTACAGGGTTTTATGTGATATTAGACAAATATTATTAAATTTTATGTCCAATATTCTAGTTCACTTTTATGATTATGAAATTGATCTCTATAAGTACATGTCTAGACATGCCTATGGATCTTCATTGTTAAACTTAAATTTTAAAATTAGTGTTTTTCTTGATGCCTATACACATGTTTAAAAAGGGGTGGTGTCTATAGATGCCATCTAGGAGCTTGGTAGGCAACAAGATTCTTCTTTAGTCAAATCCTTGTTGCTCAATCAAGTATAGAACAAAGATAGAAGCTATCAAGTACTAATGTAATATCCTAGAGTGTTAATGGATTGAATACCAAATCTCTTTTGCTAGATCCTAAATGGCGTGAGAAGGGAATTAGGGTTTTTCCTCAAGTAGAACACCCTAGCACATAAGTTGGCATTTTTTTCTTTTAAGTTAGATCATAATAGATAATTTAAGGGAGTCAATTCAAGCCTAGATTTAAATTTGAATTTTAAAAGTTGAAGGGTCATTCATGGGCTAAAAAATTTGACCAAGATAGCAAATGGGTGAATTGAGAATTTGGACTAGTCCTTAGGGAAGTGAGTACTAACCATCCTAAATTTTAGTTTATCTATCTATTACCTAAGCCACTTCTACACTCACAAAACTAAACTAGTTCATTTTATGACTAGAGATCAAACTTTGGATAACAAATGATTAAATTAAGAATCAAGACTAGTCATTAGAGATGTGTATAGATGGAGTTAGGTAAGGATTAGGTTATTTACTAATTTTTATGATGAAAGTTGGCTCTTGTACATTTGTAATTCTATTACTTGATGAAAATGGTTAAAATAGGCTAAAATAAATGGGAATAGTACAAGGTATACAATTTCCACCATTACATTGCCGCCACTTTGACTTACATGTGAATTACTATAAAGATGCATGTCAAAGAAAATTAAGTACTATAAGATTTGGCTATGGAGATAGCCATCCAAGATCTAAAGGCCTAATGGAAAGCACAATGTACTCTGAATATCAATATGACAACAATAAAGTGTATTTCTATCAAAGAATGCAAAAATAGAATATATTTACAATGTATGGGAGACCCTTGGCTATATAGACCAAGGTAAGAAAAAAGATAACATAAGATTATGACAAGTGTCTTAAACTTATAATATGAGACATATAGTGAAAATTCCCTAAAAGTGCCTTAAGTAAACTTGAGTAATATAGGTGCGAAAAGGACCTAATAGTGAAACTAGTTAGGAAATAACCCTACTCACACTAACACCCCCCTAAGTGTAACTTAAAGGGGAAATAAAACATGCAAGGATGGGTCTTGACTACAAGGCTTCATGAGGTACCCATGTGCAAATTAATCTCTCACAAATGAATTAAAGGAGAAAACCTAGCAGGACAAATCTCCTCCCTAAAAGGGAGAAAATATAAAAAATACTCTCTAGAAGATGAGAATAATAAAACCTCATGTGACAAAAAATTCCCCCCTAAGAGAGAATGAAGAGACAGTTAGGTGACCCCTTGAAGAAATAAGCCACACCCCTAAGAGAGCTCAAAAATGATACTTGCTCTCAGTGAAGGGTTTGATGAAGATATCTATAACCTTCTCTATTGTAGGATAATACCACAAACCAATGACTTTATCTTGAATAAGATCCTTGATGTAGTGCATATGTATCTCAAAATCTTTGGTTTGCTAATGTTCAATAAGGTTCTTCAAGATCTAGATGGAACTTTGGTAATCACATAAGAGGACATATTACTGAGGAGTGGTGAAACTAAACTTAGTCAAAATATTCTAAAGCTAAATAGCCTTAGTGGCAACATTAATAGCTCCTCAATACTTAGCCTTAGTTAAAGAAAGAGAAATAACATGTTGCTTATTACTCTACCACCAAATGGGACCTAAACCAAGATGAAAGCTTCAGCTAGATGTGGACTTATGATCATCAAGATAGCTAACCCAATCATAATCTATATATCTGAAACCAAGTCTAGTCTTGTACTTGCTACATAGTAAATCTCATGTTAATGAGTGCCCTATATGTAATGCAAGATATATTTGGTAGCTTTACAATGAAGCTAATGTGGTTCTTGCATAAAGTGTGAAAACCTTCTAGCCACAAAATAAATGTTAGGGTGCTTGTGCGAGTTAGATTGATGAGGCTCCCAATAAGCTAACACTACAAGGTAGCATCAACTAGTGGAGTAGAATACTTCACCTCAAGATTGAATCTAAATAAAAAGGCGGTTGGTGTAGGCCTACAATTGGTCATGTAGAATCAAGCTAGCAGATCAAGAGAATACTTAGATTGGGTAAGAGTGATCCTAGAAGAGGAGTAAGTGATCTTGATCCTAAGAAAGTAGTGCAAAGTTCCCAAGTTAGTCATAACAAATCTGCCATGCAAAGAAGATTTGAATCTACAAATGGTGGATGATGAACTCCATGTAATAATCACTTGTCATCGACATAAATAAAAAAAGAAAATGAGACTCATCCTATTATAAAATATAGGCATTCAAACCTAAGTGGCATCTAGAGAATTTTTTATGAGAAGAAAGGAGTCAATTGTTAGGGGTTAGAAGGTAGATATCTAATAGTTAAATGCATATTTGATCAATAAAATAGAGAAATAAAACACACGAAAAAATTATAGCATCAACAAGACAACATAGAGAATTTAACGTGGTTCACCCAATATGGGCTACATCCACAAAACCACAGCCATCCAAATGATTTTATTATCCAATGCAAAACATATTACAATCTCGCAAATAATGCCCTACTATAACTCCCATCACAACCGCTTATTACAGGCTTTTAGAAGCTTCCAGAATTAGGGTTTTACAAAGTCAGTTTTTATTTTGTCGAGGATACATGAGGAGTGTATAGTATAGCATGATCAATTTCCACATACCAACATCAGTCTTGTCATACCAAGCCTAAGGGGATTGTTTGAGGTCATAGATAGACTTCCTCAACTTGCAAGCCAATGAAGAATCTTAAAAATTCCTTGTGGATATTCCATATAAATATATTTTCTAACATCCCTATGAATAAATACACTCTCCATATCCATATGATGTATAGCCCAATCATGATTTATAACAATAAGAAGAGTCAAGTGAATTGATTTCATCTTTGAAACGAGGAAAATGTCTTTGTGTAATCAATGGCAGGAACTTTTAAGAATCCTTTGACCATAAGTCATTCTTTGAACTTATCCATAGTTTCATCCACTACCTATTTGGTTTGATAAATACACTTACATTGAACCATTTTTCTTCCCTTAGGAAGAGGGACAAGGTCCCATAGGTGGCTCCTTATCAATGAACTATATATTGTTTAGTCTTGCTTAAAAATTATTGATGCTTCTTTAAATGATTGTGGATCAAAAGAAAAAGAAATGTAGACATGTGGAAGATGTTGTTGTTGTGATTGAACCCTATGAGTGTTTGAAGGATTCCAACAAATGTTCTTGTTGATTGTAGATTCTATCAAGCACATCGAGGTAATGAAGGAGATGAGGATGAATGATGACAATCCTCAAACTTAGAATGTGAACCCTATGGAGGTGTAAACCCATGAGTTTGAGGCAAGGTAGAATTCTCTATGTTACTATCATTTGAGTCCATTATGAAGGAAGGATGAGGAGGATGAGAGACCAAGATAGGAGAGCTTTCCTCAAAGTAAACACTCATATCAATGAAGAGTTCATGCATCTCAATAAACACACAATAGTGTGTCCACTTTGTGTGCCAACACTTTTGAAAGGGTTGGGTGCTTAAACTACCTAGAACCACCTTTAAATGAAGGTTCCTTCATTTGAAGGTAACACACTCAATACCTTTGAATGAAGGGTAACCTTCGAATGAAGGTTACCCTTTGTTCAAACATCTGCAATAATTGCTTTAAAAAATTAAAATAGCACCTTTTTTTGAAGGAACCTTCAAACAAATACATTATTTTAGTGATAAAAAGGTAATTTTCGTGAAATATTTTTTTGAAAGTTATTTTTCTTTCACCAGGTTGAACACAACTCCCATTTTATCTAGTGCTCCCATCGACATCACTAGGGCTCTTGTCAACATTAACATGATATATCATCACATGATGGAGCAATCATTTGTAATAGATTGCTATGTGGCTTTGAATAGAGGTCTGTTACACAACTGCAAATAAAAAAGTATCTAGTTAAGAGGTATTTTTCAATACCTACTCATTGATATTTCAATAGTAGAGAAAATATTTTTTCAATATCAAAAAAATTATTTTTTTATTCACATGAAAATAGTGAAAATTTTGAACCATAAAATGTTTAATTGAAACCCTAAATAATTATTTTAAAACCATAAACAATTATTTTGAAACCCTAAATTATTATTCTAAAACCCTAAAAAGCTACTATGAAACCCTAAACAACTCTAAAGTAAAACCCTAAATGGTTAAATTGAAACCCTCTATGGTTATTTTAAAACCTTAAATTGAAACCCTATATGGTTATTTTGAAACCCTAAATGATTATTTTGAAACCTTAAATAGTCATTCATTTAGGGTTTTAATATTAGGGTTTACTTTTAATTTTACGTTTTAATGAGGGTTTTATTTTAGGATTTTGGTTTTAAGTATAGGGTTTAGGGTTTTAATTTTATGGTTTAGGGTTTAGGTTTTTAATTTTACTTGGTACATGCTCATTTAGTACATCCTAGATCATTGCATTCACATGGTCTAAACATGTTCTAAGATCCATCTCATCAAATTGGGACAATATTCATTATTCCTTTCTTATCATGCATTATATGCCTACATACCCTATCATGTATTAATAGTCACATCTAGGACACCATAACCTTCTGCATAAATTATTTCAACTTATGTTACCACTATTGACAGTTTATCACTTTGCTTAACTAATGTGTGCTTCTTACATTGGATGTCACATTGTAAGTATACATTAGCCTATATGTTAATACATGAACAAACACAATTTTTCAAGACATTGAGGACCACATGATACCATGTTCACTTTCCTCTAGTAGGGGAAAATTACACTCCTTCATGTTCATCACTAGGCCATGTGCTTACTAGTCTTATTGAACTTGGAATATATTATATGATTGTTGCAAGTTGTGCTCAAGATGTATGTTGATTTACTTTATATGATTTATATAATTATATCTTTTTGTTAATTTTTTTCTTCATGTATTGTTTTCCCCAACTCCAATTCATTCCATGTAATGGATACAACCAATTAAAGAGACATACCTAATTGCTAGAATACTATTCTATTTAAATTGTAAATCTAGTGATAGACATGTCTACATAGAGACTCATCATTTTTTCTATATGGATCATTACTATCTATGACATGGTAATCCCAATATGCTAAGTCATCTTATAACTACCATGTAGAGGAAAGTGCCATGATAATACTTTTTGTACAAGAAGAATTTTTCCAACCCTACTCTCTCCTTCTCATGATCATTAATAGTTAAATTTATTTTGAATATACATGAATATTTGCATACATCAAAATCTATTTGAATGCACATGATTTTGTTGGAATTTGTTGTCATTGGTGTCAACACTTTGGGATACTGTTACACATATATTTGTATGATTTTTATCTAGCATTATTTGTCATTGTGTCAACACTCTGTTTGGGTTGTCCTTGGTTCTTATAGTTGTATATTGTTGATACTCTATGATGATGTGTTTGCAATGTTGCTAATGCTCATGGTTGGATGTCATGCCTTGTTTGAAGTTGTATTGAGTATGGTTGTTGTTAGTAGAGATTATATCATGATGATACATTAAGATGAGGATTAGAAGTATTAAGATGAGAATTAGAAGCATTAAGATGAGGATTAGAAGCATTAAGATGAGGATGAGAAGCATTAAGATGAGGATTCGAATTAATGATGAAGTTGGAGAGATTTTATTGATGGTCTCTAGTATGTTGTATTCTCTCTCCTATTGTTCCTAAGGAAGTATGTGTTGCTACAAGATGTTCTAGTCTCTGCATGTTGATGAAAGGTTCTATCCCAAGAAGTTTCCTTGAAGACTATTTAGAAGAATGCTATGTATTCCTCCAAATTTGAAGATGTGGTCTTGTGATTTGGGATTCAATATTTATGTTCTATGAAAATTACACACTCCTATCTTTTTAGGTCACCAATGTTGTTGTGGAGGTTTCTGGTTATTGCAGTGGGTTGGCAATTTTGTTACTTGTCAGGATTGGTCCAAAAAATGCTCTGCACTTCTTTGCATTGATATTTCTCATCATGCAGCTTGGTGCACATGCTCTCAATGTTTGTGCAGTTGCTTAGTCCAGTTTTCATGTGTTGGTGTTTACTACAAGTTGGTTTATTAATGTTCCTTCTCATGGTTGTGTATTTTGTACTTATGAGTTGAAGTGTTCTAATTTTTTTTGTTTGTGGTGGTTGTTTGTGGCATGAATGTGTGAAATAAGTATATGGAAGTATTATTGGATGTTCATGGAACATATCTTTGTGATCTGTACATCAATTTTTGATCTATTTGGTGTTGCATTGTGTTTTGAGTTGGTTTTCTGGTAAGTTACAGATGTTTGGCCGATAAGGCTTGTTCTCTTGCTTGCACTATGTGCTTGGTGGTTTGCACCAATATTGGAGGTTTTTCTAAGATGTATTTGGGTCCTAACCTATCTTTTCATGAACTGCATTGAATAAATTTAGTTGAAAATTTGTTTTTGGGCCGACTGATATTGTGCTATATGTTTCTTCTTCACATTTCCTTGTTGTCAACTTGGGTCGATGTGTGTCAACATGTATATTGTTTGGGATCACATTGGAAGTTGTAATAATATTTTTTTGGTCCTCTATATCTCCTAGATATGACCACATTATGTTTTTGTGGCCGACTTGTTGAGGTTATTATTTATCTTTCACTCTGGTCGACCTAATTGGTGTTTTAAGACCTAAGGTTATAAATGAAAGAACAAATTGGTTGCAAAGAAGCATGAGTTTTGTGTGGTGTGTGAGTATGTAATGATATAGTGAGGTGTGGAAAATAAATACTAGATGAAATTTAATGCCTCATTCAACAGAGTGTATTGTTGACATATGTTGTAATTCTAAATCTTCATCGGATAGTGAGTCTCTTCAACAGATCCTTATATTTTGTATCTTTTACTAGGGTTGTGTGCCTCAACCTACTAGTCCTTTGCATCTTTCCCTAAGGTTATGTTCCTTAGCTTGCAATTCCATCAAGGAGCAATATGCTTCCTTAGGGAGTGAACCTTAAAAAAAATTATAATTCTATTAGCAGTGAGCTTCCTATATTGTGAGATTTCTCATCATATTTTTTCCTTTCTTCGGTTTTCCATGTAAATCTGGTATTATCTTGTGCATGTGTGTTAATTATCCTATCTTTCATTGATGTTAATTTGATCAAATGTTGCTAATCTTTTTATAAGTTGTTGATCCTATTAAAAGTCTAAATTTGTATGTTGTTGAAGGGTTTAAGATTTGAAGGGTTTAATTTCTTATATATATATATATTGATTCAAACCCCTCTAAATATTCGAGTTCATTCAAAAATTGGTATCAAAGCCAAGTTCCTCTAAAGAAGCTTAACCACTTGAGGAAAGGTCTGGGATGGCACATGATGGATCTTACAAGGGTCCTAGGTTTGATGGGATAAATTACACCTTTTGGAAAGTAATAATGGAAGGCCATCTAAACTCTTTAGGGTTTGGTGTTTGGAAATCTATCAAGGATGGTTACACTGCTCATGTTGCTCCAAAAAATCTAGTTGAAATTAGGTTGTATGAGAACAATGCCATGGAAAAGAATGTTATCATGTGTGGGTTAGCTGATTCAAAACTTCTGAAGGTGATGAGTTACAATTCTACCAAGGATGTATGTGAAAAGATGAGGAACATTTATGAAGGATATAATAAAGTGAAGCAACCCAAGATACAAATCTTCAAGAGTAGATTTGAGACCTTGAGGATGGCAAAGGATGAAGATATTTCTAGTTATATGTTTCAGGTGGATGAAGTAGTTACTAGCACTAGAGGTATTGGTGGAGAAGTGAAAGAAGATGAGAATGTGAAGAAGGTTCTGAGGTCTCTCCCTAAATATTATAGTCATAAGGTATTTTCTATTGAGAAGTCCAAGGAATTGGATAAGTGTTCAATAGGTGAAATGTTTGGTGATCTCACAACCTTTAAAATGAGAGAGTTTGACAAAGATTCTTCAAAGATGGTAACAACATTCAAAGCTAGTAAAAGGAGAGAAGATGAATCATCAAATCAAAATGATGACTTTTAATGAGGTAGAAGCAAATTTTGTGAGAAGATTGAAGAAAGGAAGAGACAAATAAAAAGGTAAGTTACCTTTTAGGCACTTCAATTATGGGAGAATTGGTCATTTTTCCTCTAAATGTCCTTTTAAAGAATCAAAATATAGCAACAAAAGAGGGAAATTTAAAAGAAGTTTCTATTCCAAGGAGAGAAGATTTTCTTTAGAAGATGAGGATAATGGTTCAAATGATGAAACCTTATTCATGGTTGTGAAAGACAAAAAGGGTGATATTAAAAAATATAAGTCAAGTACTTTGTAGGTTGATAGAAATATATCAATGACTATGTGGATTGTCTTTCATGCAAAGGAAGAAGCAAATTCTTGGGTGATTGACAATGGTTTCTCTAACCACATGACTGGTGACAATGGAAGGTTCATCAATCTTAAGAAGTTTAATGGTGGAGCTATTAAGTTTGGTGGTGATGAGTCATCACAAATTTGTGGAAAGGGTGATATATCCATTAATGTAAAGAACAAGATTGAGGATTTCCTCTATGTAAAAGGGATAAAGCATAATCTCCTCAGTTTCAGTCAAATATGTAGTAAAGGATACAACCTTAAATTTCATTGAAAAGGTTGTGATATCAAGAAGATAGGGTTTGGAAGATTAGTTGCATAAGGCACTAGGACAAATGGAAATGTTTATCATCTAAAGGATGAAAATAGAAGAATTTGTTTATTGGTTCAATCTGGTGAGTGTTGGTTGTGGTACAAGAGAATGAGACACATGAAATTTGGTAAAGATCAGATCTACTCATGTAGTGAGAGATATGCCTAAGATAACTAGGCCCACAAACACATTATGCAAGGAGTGTCAAATCGGAAAACAAACAAAGACAAGTTTCAAGAGTAAGCAATGCTCTGCTACAATGCCACTAGAGTTGATTCAAACTGGCCTATGTAGACCTACAAGAACAAAGATAACAAAGTGAAAGGTATTTCATGTTGCTTATTGATGAATACTCTAAAATGACTTGGGTTATATTTTTAAGAGAAAAATCAAAATCCTTTGATAAGTTTAAGCTTTTCAAAGAAAAAGTTGAGAATGAAATGGATGCTAAGATCAAATACTTAAGATAAGATAGAGGAGGTGAATTTACGATCATGGTATTAGGATACATCTATCTGCTCCTAAGACCCCTCAGCAGAATGTGGTGGTGGAGAGAAAGAATAGGATTGTGCAAGAGATGGATAGGGCAATGATGAAAGATGCAGATATTCTTGCTATGTATTGGAAGGAAGTATTTCACACTACTGTCAACTTTCTTAACAGAGTACAATTGAGGGTCAATATCACTAAGACCTCTTACAAGCTATGGTATGGAAGGCTTCCTACTATTAGTTACTTTAGGATCTTTAGCAACAAATGCTATATTAGAAGAGATGAAGAATACCTTGGAAAATTTGATTCAATGTGTGATGAAGGGATCTTTCTTGGTTACTTAGCAAGAAGGCATATAGATGCTACAACAAGAGAATGGGAAAGATGATTGAAATTATAAGTGTTAAGGTAGATGAATATTTATGTTAGATCTCAAAAGAACCAGTGGTTTGCAGATTTGATATACCTCCCTGCATTGAAGAAGAAGAAGAAGAGAAAGAAGAGAAGAAACAAGAAAAAAAGGGGTTCCTAAGACTCCAGCAAAGTATGATTAGAAGAATCATTCAGAAGATTAGATCATTGGAGATAAGAATGAAGGTGTGATGACTAGGAGAAGGTTTGCAAAAATAAGTGAGAAAGTGAATTTTTGTTTATTGTCAAAGGTAGAGCCCAATAACTTTGTTGATACTAGCAAAGATTAAGGTTGGTTGAAGGCAATGGAAGAAGAATTAAATTAGATAGAAAAGAATCTAACATGGGATTTGGTTCCTAGACCACCTAATAAGAATGTTATAGGAACAAAGTGGGTGTTCCAAAACAAGTTAAATGAAGATGCTGAAGTTGTGAGGAATAAAGCAAGATTGGTATGTAAGGGTTATTCACAAGTTGAAGGTATTGATTTTAAAGAGACTTTTGATTTGATAGGAAAAATGGAGGCAATAAGGATGTTGCTTCTCATAAGAATTTTAGTCTATCAAATGGATGTCAAGTTAGCCTTCTTGAATGGTGATTTAGAGGAAGAGGTTTGCATTAAGAAACTACATGGTTTCTAGCTATTAGAAGATCTAGACATGGTGTGTAGACTCAAGAAAGCTCCTAAATCTTGGTGTGCTCAATTGGATAAGTACTTACTTTATAAAGGTTTCATGAAAGGTACTTCATATAGTAATATTTACATTAAGATAGAAGAATACAATATTTTGATAGTTGTAGTATATGTTGATGAAATCATCTTTGGTGGAGATGATAATATGTGTAAGAAGTTTGCAGAGGGGATGCAAAAAGAGTTTGAGATGTCTGTGATTGGTGAGTTGTCTCTCTTCCTTGGGCTTCACATTGTTCAACTAGATGATGGTATCTTTATTTCTTAGTCTATGTTAAAGAGATGTTGAAGAAGTTTGGCATGGAGGATTCCAAACCTGTTAATACACCTATGGCTATTGGTTGTCACTTGAGCAAGACTGATGAGTCTCCTAAAGTTGATCAGACTTTTTATAGGTCTATGATTAGAGTATTATTGTACTTGACTGCTTCTAGACCATACTATGCATGCAGTATGTTTGGTTTCCAGATATCAAGCTAATCCTAAGAAAACTCATGAGAAAGAAGTACAAAGAATATTCAGATATTTGAAGGGAAATATGGATTATAGATTGTGGTATAAGAAGGATGATAACATTTATTTGAGTGCTTATACTAATGTTTATTGGGTGGGATGTGTGGATGACCAGAGAAGCACTAGTGGAAGTACATTTTTCTTAGGATACAGGTTGGTCTCTTGGTTCATAAGAAGCAGGACGTCATGTCCTTATCCATAGTAGAAGCTAAGTATATTGTTGCAACCAAGTCCTTTGGATGAAGTAGAATTTGAAGGATATAAATGTGGTGTATGATGAACCCATTCCCATATTATGTGATAATACCAGTGCAATTAACATTTCCTAGAATTTGATGATCCATTCAAGAACCAAACATATTTCTATTTGATATCACTTTCTAATAGAGAAGTTTGTTGAGCAAGAAGTTAGATTGGAGTATGTGTCTACTAAAGATCAAATTGTAGATATATTTACTAAGGCATTTTCAAAGGATAATTTTGATTATCTCTAGAAGAAGTTAGGGGTTATTTCCCCTCCTTTTTCTAACTAGATGCATAGATGGTGCATCTATCTAGGGGGAGAAATTCATGTCATATCCTTTTCTCCTAGATTGATGTGTGATACCTCTCAGGAGGAGTAGGTATTTTTTTGGTTGTTGTTGATAGGGGGAGCATGTATAGTTGGTCAAAGAAGAAGTGTTGTTGGTCAAAGGGGCAAAATGTACCAATGTTTTAATGAAGATCCTTGGCACTTTTTCCTTGATGTCAAAGGGGAAGAATGAGCAAGTGTGTTTTTCCATCAATGCCAAAGGGGGAGATTATTGGCATTGGTTGTCATTAGTGTCAACAATTGGAGAGATTGTTGCACATATGTTTGTGAGATTGTTGTATGGTATTGGTTGTCATTGTGTCAACACTCAATTTGGGCTATCATTTTGGGTTTTCCTTGGGGCTTACAGTTGTATGTTCTTGATACTCTATGATGATGTGTTTACAACGTTGCTAATGTTCATGGTTGGGTGTCATTCCTTGTTTGATTTTGTATTGAGTATGGTTGTTGTTAGTAAAGATGATATCATGATGATGCATTAATATAAGGATTAGAAGCATTAAGATGAGGATTAGAAGCATTAAGATGAGGATGAAGAGCATTAAGATGAGGATTAGAAATAGTGTTGAAGTTGCAGAGATATTGTTGATGGTCTGTAGTAAGTAGTATGCTCTCTCTTATCGTTCCTAAGGAAGTATGTGTTGCTACAAGGATGTTCTAGTCTTGGTATGTTGATGAAAGGTTATGTCCCAAGAAATTACCTTAAAGACTATTTGGGAGAATTCTTCACATTTTTTTTCCTTTGAAGATGTGGTCTTGAAGTTTGGGATTCATTTTTTATGTTGAAGTTACACTCCTATCTTGTCAGGTCACCAGTGTTGCAATGGAGGTTTTTGGTTATTGTGATAGGTTGGTAGTTTTGATGCTCGTTAGGATTGGTCCAAAAACTACTCCACATTTCTTTGTATTGATGTTTCTAATCATGAGGCTTAGTGGATGTGCTCTCAATATTTGTACAGTATAATAGTTCAGTTTTCATGTGTCAGTGTTTATTGCAAGTCAGTTTATTAATGTTCCTTCTTGTGGTTGTGTATTATGTGCTTCTAAGTTGAAGTGTTTTATTTTTGTTTGGTTTGTGGTGGTTGTTTGTGGCATGTCTATGTGAAATAATTATGTTGAAGTGTTGTTGGATGTTCATGGAACATCTCTTTGTGATTCAAACATCAGTGTTTGATCTCTTTAGTGCTACATTATGTTTTGAGTTGGTTTTCTAGTAAATTGTGGATGTCTAGCTGATAGGGCTTGTTCTCTTGCTTGTACTATGTGCTTGGTGGTCTACACCAACATTGGAGGTTGTGTTAAGATGTATTTGGGTCCTTACCTATCTTGTTGTGAACCAAATTGAGTAAATTCAATTGAAAGTTTATTTTTGGGTTGACTGATATTGTACTACACGTTTCCTTGTTGCCAACTTGGGTCAATGTGCACCAAAATGTATGTTGTTTGGTATCACATTGGAAGTTGTAATAAGTTGTTTTTGGTCCTCTCTATCTCCTGGATATGACTAGGTAAGTGCACCAAGATGGTTCCCAAAAAGGGGGCTTAAGTGGCCACTTTTTTTCTGAAATCAGGAAATACTGACCTTGGACATGAAATTGATGATAGTTACACTCAAAATTTTGAGATGGAACAAAAACAAGGATCAAAGTGCTCCAAGTATACTTTCTAAACTACTAATTTATTTTGAAAATGGTTGAGATTAAGGGGTTCAAATGAGGTACGTACACAAATTGGTGTTATTTTTGTCAAAAAAACATAACATAGCAACTCTTGTATGACCCTAGCACAGTGAACTTTTTTGTAGTATTTTTAAAATCGCTACAATTAGAAGTTAGCTAATAGTATCTAGTTGATGCATGATTTTTCTAATAATTTTTTAATGAATATTTGATTTTTTATTAATTTTCTAAGTGGGCACTTCCTAAAAAGCGAATTTTTTGTGCTCCCCTACAAATTTTGGAAAGTAATTGATTTTTTTAAAAATTGTAGAATGGAGTCTAGTTTCTAAAAATTTAATTTATTTGAAATTTCAATTAACGGTTAATTTATAACGAAAAAAACACCAAACATTGCTTTTTGGAAAAAAAGAGACATACAAACAAAAGAAATTATGGATGAAAGGCTAAATATTGTCAGAAAGTGAAAAAAATTACATTGTTGGATAGCTAAGAGAGAACCTAACATCACCCGTGTGTTCAATTTTGTCTATATTGAACTAGATGCAATCCTGACGGTGAGCACGAACCCAATTATGTGAAAAAATTGTAGAATCTGAAAAAACACTTCTCTGGTCATTGGGAATGCCCTCCAAGCCTTTGGGTTGGTATTCCAAGGCAAATACCAATGCTAAGGCTCAGGGATTCCCAAGGAAAAATATAACACAAGCGCGTTATAACGCGCTCACATTATGTCTTAGTTTTGACTTTTTTTTTGCTTCTCTAGGATACATGTCATGCAAGACATAACTCGAGCATGTTATAACGCACTCGCGTTATGTATTCCTTTATGTTAAATTCCACTCTATTGAATGCTTGTTGATATATTTGTATGTTTGTATGTACATGTATGTTGGTGTGTCATGTATGTATGTATGTATGCACGCTTGTATGTATGTATGTATGTATGCCTGTATGTATCAGTGCATGTATATTGTATGCATATTGTATGTGTGCCTATATGTATGTAAGATTGTATCTAAACATGTATGCATGTATGCTTGTATGGATGTAGGATTGTATGTACATATATATTATGCTTGTATGTATTTATGTATGTCTTTAGAGGGAGGGAGAATTTTAAGAGAGAGAGAGAGAGAGAGAGAGATATTTCTAGGTAGGGTGGGATGGGGAGAGGGAGAGAGCGAGTCTAGAGAGTTTAGAGGGGGTGGAAGTGAGAGTTTAAGAGAGAGGGAGTGGGAGGGAAGGGGTTGGAGTGAGGGGGTCTTAGATACATAGGATGAGAGGGAGAGACTTGAGAGATAAGTAAGGAGAGGGAATGTGAGTGAGAGACTTGAGAGAGGGAGAGGGTGTGGGAGGGAGTGACCTAAGAAAGAGAGGGAGAGAAAGAGGGTGGTGGAGTGAGAGGGACTTATCTAGGTAGGGTGGAAGGGATAGATAGAGAGAGGGGAGAGAGAGAGAGAGAGAGAGTTACGTAGGTAGGTTGCCAAAGGGAGTGACTTGAGAGAGAGAGGGTGGGAGGGAGAGAGGGAGGGAGAGAGAGGGGGGGTGGGAGAGAGAGAGAATTGAGAGAGAGGGAGAGAGACAAAGGGGGCTGGGAGAGAGAATTGAGAGAGAGGGAGAGAGACAGAGGGGGGAGAGAGAGACAGTGAGAAAGAAAGAGTAATGTAGGTAGAGTGCCAAAGGGAGAGACTTGAGAGTGGGAGGGGGTGAGAGGGAGATACTTGAGAGATAGGTACTGAGAGGGAGTGCAAGAGAGAGGGAAAGAGTGGGAGAAAGAGAGAGTGGGAGAGAGGAAGAGAGGGAGAGAGTGGGAGAGAGGGAGGGAGAGGGAAAGTGAGAGAATGTGAAA
>VDFB02270651.1:285950357-285979793 GCA_007258455.2 Sequoia sempervirens | reverse complement strand
GTGGGAGAGGGTGGGAGAGAGTGGGAGATAGGGTGTGAGATAGTGGTAGAGAGTTGGAGAGAATGGGAGAGGGTGGGAGAGAGTAAGAGAGTGGGAGAGAGTGGGAGAGAGGGTGGGAGAGAGTATAGACAAAGAGAAAATAAATCGATAAAAAAAACCAACTTTATGATAACACGAGTGCATTTTGAAGAAGTAGAGACATGACCATTCTAAGAAGAAATAACGCACTCGTGTTATAACGCTAGCACATTTTGTCTTGCTCTAAAAATAGTAAAAAAACAAAATATACCCATGATCTTGGCCCACATTCTAAATATTCTCCTAGTTCTGCACATGCTACAACAAAAAGTAGCTTTTTGATGATTGAGTGAAGTGTCCATGCATGATTTTTAGATTCCACAACCTTTTTCATGATCTTTCCACCACCTTTGCATGAAATAGTAGAGTTTTCACGTTGAAAGGCATATAATATCAATTCAAGTTTGAATTCCAGTGATAATTGATATACAATTGAAGTTTGGAGGGGAACAAGCTTTTGAAAAAGTCAAATTGTTGAGGAGTTTGAGGAAAGAAGTAAAGGCTACATAATTGTGTAGAACTCCTCCATTTGAAACTCTGGTTTTTTAGGTATGTAAAGTCTTTGTACATTTTCTTTCATTCTATTATGGCTTGCTTTCATTTTTATTTTTTTGCATATTCCATGTTGATCATTGTTTGTTTGTGGGTGTTGCCACAATAATGTGTCTCACTTTTGGGATGTGATGATTTTTGCCTGAAATCACTATTTTTAGAAAAACTAATGATTTAAGTCTTGAGAGGCTCCATCTAAAGGGTTTTAATTGAAGAGTAATAGATAATACCCCCTTAGATAAAACACCCTTTGATAGAACCCCTATAGTATTAAATCATACCCACAATGGAGTCTCCTTCACAGCTATCAAAATGCTGGAAAAAAACCACTTTTTCTTTACCCTTTGAGGGATTAAATAAAATCATTTTAATTTTATTTTTTCAAGATTTTAGCCCTTGAAAGTAGCTTTACAACAAGTATAGGTTTGATATACTTTCATTTTATCATGTATTTAATTTTCAATTTTTATTAAACATAGGTTTTTCTCTGAACATCAAGCTCTTTGTTGTGCAAAGATGGAAATATAGTAAACCATTGTAAAAAAATTTCAAAAAATACCCATTCCCTAGATATTGATTTCCTTGTTTCACCCAAAAAATAAAAAATGTATTTTGATATATACACAAAAATTTAGGTTGTACGAAACACACGTATGTCCAAATTAAAGTTACAGTGACTTAAAAAATTAATTTAAAAAAAAATATGCAACAAAAAATTATGAAAAAATATCCTTTCCCTAGATATTGATGTTGAGAATCTATATTCCAAAAATTATAATTTAATCCATTATAGAAAAAAAAAATTATGTTGTACGACTCAAACATTACTTTCTGAAAATGTTGTTTTCTATCTAAAACCAGTTATTAAAGGAGATGTTGAAAGATTTATGATTTATTTCATAAAATTTGAAACAAAAAATATTTAGAATATACACACAAATTTCCACAAATCACTAGTTCACATCATCTTCAAATTCTTTATGGTTTAGTTGCTATAGGTCTTAGAAGATGAAGATTCAATTAAAAGTATTGATGAAAATGTCCATCTTAGGAAAAAAGTGAAACACAGTATTGTGATTTCACCCTTGTCATGTTACAACCCTAGGTTTTCAGTGGAAATTTTAAATTACACAATTATATATACTTTCCAATTACATTTTTAAACCACATCTCTTTGAGGCATTTTTTTATTTAACAATTGACTTACTTTGTGTGTGCTTCCAAAGCTTTTATTGAGGTATTTTGTCAAACAATTATACAAACCAGTTGATTTCCTTGTCTATGCTACC
This sequence comes from Sequoia sempervirens, assembly GCA_007258455.2. NCBI lineage: Eukaryota > Viridiplantae > Streptophyta > Pinopsida > Cupressales > Cupressaceae > Sequoia > Sequoia sempervirens. The sequence continues at coordinate 285,977,874 of VDFB02270651.1, read as the reverse complement.
AAATTTTCCATACATGTCTCTAAAAAATTGGAATATACTCCTAATGTAGTAGGGGGAGGCCTAGAACACACAAACACACAACTCCAATCTACAAACACAATTTTCAATTTACAATTTCATCAAGACCTCTTCATTCAGTAAATTCACATGGTTCCTTGTAACATATCAAAGTCACTCAATTGGGTATAATTCCACTCACACAACCTTTCAACTCACAACACAACACACATTAGGGACCCATTACATATCCTTTCAACATATCGAACAATCACCAATGCTTGTTTTGTACCAAACTGCACAAATCAGGTTTTCTATGCTTTTAAGAGCCCAAATTAGCCCACTTTTACAAAGGGACCACCTTCAAAACTTGTCCAAATCTCCTAAAACCTTGGGGCAGCACTTTATATCTATCAAAACTTCAAATTAAAGCATTATATTGCAAAGATCCAATCATTTACCACCCAAACCATAAAACCCTCTCCCTAGGCTTAGAAACCATAGGTTTTATTTAAAGTAGCACTTGCCAAACACTGCAAAACTTGAAAACTATTCAAAAAAGCCTAAAATACCCTTTTCATGCTCAATCTAACATAAAATAACGCTTCCCAACTCAGAAACTCAATTTCACTCACCAAAACCTCATTTTTCTTAAGGAAATCTCAACATTTCCTCATTTGGTTTGACGCCCAATCCAAGGATCATCCTCCATTCAAGTTTCTCATGGAATTTTATAATGTTTACCTCATAAAAAAAACCATTTCAACTTCCAAAACTAACATTTAAAAGAGGTGACCATTGGTCTCCCTCTTTAATAGACTTTTACAACCCTTCACTATTTGTTAATTTGACAACTTAGCACTTTTTGCACATTTTCAAAATTCTAATACCTAGACCCCTAAATACTATTGAAAAAATGACCAATTACATCACCACATGGTCTTATAGACCTTATGAAGACAAAATTCCTCCAAAGCTATAATCTAGACCTTATGACCTTAAATGGATTAACAACTTTTAATGTTGCTCCTGCACCAACTCCTCCCACATTGATAGCACCGATTTAAACTATTTTGGTTTTTATTTGTATTTCTAAATTACCTCATCACTGGTGCAGGATCAACTACACCTTACCTTGAAAACTAGAGCATTAGATGTGTCTAGGGAGGTTGCAAAGTGGTTTTGTTGTTTATTTGCTTTAATAAGGTCTATAAAGACCATTTGGTGTCTCATTGATTCATTCTTGTAAACAAGGTTACATATGTGAAGGAGTTGTCAATGATGACAAATAAGGGTCTAAGTAGGTTCAAGGTGCTTTTTGTGTATTATGTTATGTGTTAGGGTCACATAAGGTCTAATTAGACCATCATAAGAGCTTTCAATGTATTTAAGTGTTTGGAAGGTCAAAAAGTACAAACATTGCAATGTATGGAGATGCCTGTTAATAAAACATGTAAAGAGTGTAAACTTGGCCTCCAACGGTCATTAGTGTTTTAAAAATAAGTTGAAAGGTGGTTGGTCATTGGGATGAGATGAAGAATCCTTTAAATGGCATGAAGACACCAAATGTAATATTGGTTATGAGTTTTTGTGAAGAAAATACATTGAATTCTCAACGTTAGCAGCAAATTTCCTGTGTTTTCTGACTTTTCCAGACCTGTACGGTAATGTACAACATTTGTATTGTGCAAATCTCTTTTGAATAATGTAATGGCATGTGTCTTCTATGTTTTGCATCAGGCCTGAAGGTTTAACAAGGAGTTTGAAGCATTCTATAGTCAATTTCTTATGAACACTCGGGTATACCCTATTTTGAGGGTTTGTGATCAAAACATGCTTTGAAGAGCCCTTATACCATCTATGTAAACTATATCTAGTGTAATGGGCCCTAGGAAGACTAAGTAGAATGTAGGACATTAGATTAGGGTGTTGGGAAAGAAATAAAGGAGTTAAGCATGTTGTTCTTGTGAGTTTTGTGTAGAAAATGCATGTAAATGAGGGGTTTAAACCTAGGGTTCAGTAGAATATGTATGGAAGGTCATGATTTCTAAAATTTTAAGCATGTATAGGGCTACTAGACAGTTTTCAAGTTGGTTTGAGGTCTGGGAGGCTGTGGAAGTGTTACATTCAATAAACCTTCATGAATAGGTATGAAATAGGTCGTACCAGTGGAATCTAATTGTGGTTTTGGAGGTTTGAGATCATATAAATTGCTTCCCCAAGGTTTCAAGGTCCTTTGGTAAGTTTAAAGATGTGATGCTTTGTAATTTAGGCCTAATCAGCCTAATTAGGTCAGCATAGAAGGGTTGATTTTGGGGAATTGGTCCAAAGGACTTGTATCTGATCTTGAGATATGTGTTGCAACACTAAAATGGGTATCTAAAACCATCATGTTTTTATCTAGTGTTTTGGAGAACATTTGAGTTAATGGCCAAAAACTGAGTTTGCACTACTATTAGGATTCAAGGGGTGAAAGTGTGAAATCAACCTTCTGTTGGTTGTCAGACTTTGCGAATTGTTTAGATTGTTCAAATAAGTGATTTTAATCTTGTTATATGCCTCTTAAAGGTAGGTTGTCATATTGATTGGGTTTGAGCCTCCTGGGTCTGCATCAATCACCTATGTTGTCTATTTATGAAGCCTTGAATGACATATATTTCATTTATTTTAATGGATAAATTTTTGAGGAACTAATATTCATCTCATTACCATGCTATAGGTAAAATTATCTGCCATGCTGAAGAAATGAACAAGAAACTAATAGACAAAGAGCTCCAAACCTTCAAAGAAAAGGAGAGAGAACAATTGAGGGCATATCATGAAAAGAAGAATTTGGAAACGATTGACAAAAACAAGCCAATTGAAGAATCATTTTTAAAGGCTATTTAAAGCCTCTTGAAGGCTCAGACACAATGTAATTTTGGTGCAGGAGCACCTAGTCTCCTAGTTGCAACATTTCACTTTTTGAAGGTTGATAGGTGGTCAATAGATTAGATTAAGGTATTTTGTGTTTATTTATGCTAAATAAGGTCAATCAAGACCATTTAAGGTGTATTAGGGTGATTTTTTGAGTCTCAGTGGTCAAATGTGCAAAAAAATGCATTCTTGCTACAAAACTGTCAATATTTGAATTTGTAGCCTTTTGAACGCAAATCTTTGAATTTGGTTGTAAATGTGCAAGAATGAGGTCTAAGATTTTGATATACCATTTAGAGAGCTTGGTTTTCATGGAATTCCTTTCAAATCCTCTGCTTTTTTTGTTCCTACAATAAACTATTTGATAGAGTTGGTGGAATTACCTTTCTTAGTAATCACTATTAGTGAGATTGAGATTGTTAACCTTGAGAGAGTATGACTTGGGAAAAAGGCATTTGATATGGCTATTATTTTCAAATAATTCAAGTGGGATGTACTCCGCATTGATTCAATTCCTCAATCTTCACTTTATGGCATCAAGGAATGGTTGAACTCCATGGATATAAAGTATTATGAAAGCAGAATGAACTTGAACTGGTGGCCAATTTTGAAGAGTATTACTAATGATCCAAATAAATTTATTGAAGATGGTGGTTGGAAATTTTTGAATATGGAAACTAGTGATTCTAATTCTAATAATTCAAAAGAGTCAGAACAAGGATATGAACCCTCTGATGTAGAAGAGGAATCATAATTAGATTTCATGTAGCCACCATCAAGAGTGTTACAAGCCAACAAGATGGAGGGAATTCTTATATAAGGATAATTTTCAATGTTGCAGGTACCGGATTTAATGCCAACTATAATGGAAACATTGAAATTCCCTAGCAATATTTATGTTGGGAAATTTCCTTTAGATGCAAGGATTCAAAGCACATCAACCATGTGGTACAAATGATTAAATCCTAGAGATGATTTGTAGCAATGAAAGAGTCTAAAAAGGCAAAGAGAGCTACACTGGTGACTTAGGAGAAACTTCAGCTTTCAAAAACAAATTCAATTAGGCTGGGACATGTGGATCAGGCCAACATTTGGTGGAAGAGGAAGAAAGATGACTGGAACTCTGGAGGCCCACCATACTAGATTTCATATTCAACCATGAGAGTAGAAGAGAGAGCTGATATCATGTATCAAAACATTAAGCATGCATTCTTCCAACCAACGGAGAAGGAGATGATTACTTTGCTTCATTTTCATTTGCATAACCATATCACGGCATGGGAACCAAGAAGACCAAGGATGTCCAGTTTTATGTGGAGGTAATGGATGTGGTCCAAACTTTAGGAGGGTCAAGAAGGTCAATGTATGATCTTGATGAAATTGAGGAAGAACAACAAGAGAGGGATAGGAAAAATAAAATCAATACAGAGTTTCAAGGATTTGTCAAGCGAGTAAGAGAGTTATGGGAGCAGCCTCATTTAAAATATTTTTGAACCAGAGTTTGATATACCATTTAGAGAGCTTGGTTTTCATGGAGTTCCTTTCAAAGCCTCTACTTTTATTGTTCCTACGGTAAACTATTTGGTAGAGTTGGTGGAATTACCTTTCTTAGTAATCACTATTAGTGAGATTGAGATTGTTAACCTTGAGAGAGTAGGACTTGGGCAAAAGGAATTTGATATGGCCATTGTTTTAAAAGACTTCAAGTGGGATGCATTGACGCCATTCCTCAATCTTCACTTGATGGCATCAAGGAATGGTTGAACTCCATGGATATAAAGTATTATGAAAGTAGAATGAACTTGAACTAGCAGCCAATTTTGAAGACTATTACTAATGATCCAGATAAATTTATTGAAGATGTTGGTTGGGAATTTTTGAATATGGAAGCTAGTGATTCTGATTCTGATAATTTAGAAGAGTCAAATCAAGGATATGAACCCTCTGATGTAGACAAGGAATCAGAAACATATTTCATGTAGCCACCATCAAGAGTGTTACAATCCAACAACATGGAGGGAATTCTTATATAAAGATAATTTTCAATGTTGCGGGTATTGGCTTTAATGCCAACTACAATGGCAACATTGAAATTCCCTAGCAGTATTTATGTTAAGGAAATTTCCCTTAGATGCAAGGATTCAAAGCACATCAACCATGTGGTATAGATGATTAAATCCCAGAGACGATTTGTAGCAATGAAAGAGTCTAAAAAGGCAGAGAGAGCTACATTGGTGACTTAAGAGAAACTTCAGCTTTCAAAAACAAAGCCAATTAGGCTGGCAGACATGTGGATCAAGCCAACATTTGGTGGAAGAGGAAGCAAGATGACTGGAACTCTAGGGGCCCACCATACTAGATTTCAATATTCAACCATGAGAGCATAAGAGAAAGCTGATATCATGTATCAAAACTTTAAGCATGCATTCTTCTAGCCAACGGAGATGGAGATGATTACTTTGCTTCATTTTCATTTGCATAACCATATCAAGGTATGGGAACCAAGAAGACCAAGGATGTCTAGTTTTATGTGGAGGTAATGGATGTGGTCCAAACTTTAATTGAAGGGTTTCATGATGTAATTTGACCCATTCCACTTTTTGTGCCTATTGTAACTTGTGGAATGGGTCCTCTAACTTGTAAAATACATGCCTAACCTATTTAGAATGTTCTAGAGTCAAGGTTGGGTGTTTGGGATGATGTTCTAGTGATGTAGCAGGGTATTTTCATGATGAAAATGAGGGTTTCAAGTGGTGATTTGAAAAAAATTGGGAAGGACTATCCATGTAATGTATTATTCACTATGTGCAGGGTCTAGTAAGTGTGTTTGGTGATTTTTTTGGGTTTGGCAGGTCCGGGAGATAGGAGTTTCATTAAAACCCCAAGTATTTTGCTTGAAATTGAGGGTTTGGTGTATTAGGGGTCTAGAGGTCTTGGACCTAGAAACAAATCATGGAATTGGAGGTTTTGACACATAACATACTGTTGTTTGAGGAGTTTGAGTGAAGATCTAGTGTTTAAAAGGTCCTCTCTTTGTAAATAGGGCTAATTTAGTAGCCTTTGTGCAATGTGGTCTATTGGATCTTAATGATGGTACAAAGAAACCTCTCGGGATTGTGTCTTAGGGTCTTTGTTAAAGCTTGATTGATGTTTGGTTGGCCATTGGATGACCTTGTCTAAAAGATAAGCCCATTTGATGAGATTTGGAGACTATAAGCCTATTGTTGTTAGTTGATTATGTAAGCGTAGGAATGAGGAAAACAACTTAAACATGTTTCTACACTTCTAAATAGGACATTACATCTAAAGTTTAATAAATTTAAACTAATTTAAACTAAAAAGCTTCAAAAATCTATCCTATTGCTCTCTATCTCTAAAGGATCTCTCTAATTTACTTTGCTCTCAGATTTAGAAGCTAATTAAACTATTGAAATGACATTTAGAGAATGAGAAATGAACTAATTCTATTCCTATGTGATTAAATATGCAAATCTATGGTAATGGCAGCCATGACTGCAAATGTTGGATGCTTGATTGCTGCTTGATGGAAGCTGGATGAATGCTTGAATACTTGATTGCTTGGATGTTCGGATGCTTGGAAAACCTACAGAGTAAGATTTCATAAATTGAGATCCATTTCCTATAGCCCAAGAGCTGTATTTATAACTTTCACGACAGCACAATTATACAGGGATACGGGATAAGGGGCTGTGATTCAATCTGGAGAATTGAAGGGCATGGGATGAGAAGATGGAGCTGATCATGGAGAATGGTTTCTCCCCATGAAAACACCAGGCAAGATAAGAGGGAAGGTGGGTGGAAGGTTGTTGAGAGAATTTCTTGCAGGTTTGTCCCCGAAGCTCTTCCCGTGAATGACAGTGTAATTAATTAAATTTTGAAAATTTAATTTTTATTGGTGAGTGAATAGTGGTAAAGATTTATGCATAAATTTAAATAAATTTAATTTATTTCAATTTAGCAAAAGAGGAATAAATAATTTAATAAACCAAACTATAGGGTTTGTTTATTAAATTGAAAGGAGAATGATAATTAAATAAAAGATTTTAGAGATCTTTATTTAATTAAGAAGAAATGTGATTTAAATAACACAAATTATTTAAATTGTGTATTTAATTTTAAGATAGAAGTATCATAATAATAATTAAATAAAACAAAGTTTTTAATTTTGTTTATTTGATTAAGAGAGAAATAATATGATGAAAAAAATGATAATAATTAAATAAAACAAATTTTTTAATTTTGTTTATTTAATTAAGAAAGAAATAGAAGAATTAATAATGAACTTAATATAAATAAATATTTCTATTTATTTACTAAGTAGATGAATTTAAGATAAATTTATCAAATAAGTCGTATTTAATTAATTAGATTCTCCAGACCATTTTTAGGTGTCCACATTTTGCCCCTCTTTGAAGTGATGGGTTTACACATTGCTTCAAAGAATGATTTTGCCTCAACTGCCAATATTGACGAAAAGTTTAAAATATGCCCCAAACTTGCCTCAGAAAATGAATTTTGAAATGATAGCGATATATGCCCCCACGGGAGATAAATTGATGAATTTTGGATTTTTTTATGATTTTTCAAAAAAAATTATGATGATTTGATGATTTGATGATGATTTGATGAAGAAACAATTTATCTCCCGACAAAATTGTCCAAAAATGCCCCTGTGATAGATTTGAAATAATTCCTCAGAAATAAATAAATAAATTCCATGAAAATCCCACAAAAATAACTTATAAAAGCTGAAAAGGTCATTTTCAAAAGTCATTTGTGTATTTGACTTTGACAATCTTTTGATAGAGACCCTCAGAGTACTAGAGCTTCAGGATGTCGATCCCTTACCACACCCACCGACTCAAGCGTGTGCGATGTCACCAGCGTCCGGCCGACTATGGACCTCCGGTACCTACCCCAGATCCTCCTCGTAATTCACACTTGTACTTTTTTTTTTGTCTTTTTGCACTTTTTTATGTTTTTAGCGCGCGACAGACGCGGTTTAGCGTGTCTGGTATCTGTTTTAGCGCAGGGTGATCCCATAATAGTGGTTTACAATTTTTGGCCCTGGACACTGAAATTATTATTTTTAACTAAATCTTCACATTCGGGCACCTATAGCGGCTAAACTATGAGGAATTTGAAGATAGTGCAAACTAGAGTCTCATCAAATTTTGTCTGTAGATTCTAAAAATATTTTTTCAAAATTTTTGGAATCAAATTGCACTTCTTTTTCCATCTCCCACAAAAATTGATTTTTTAGAAAACAACATTTAAAAAGTGACGCACCGTATAACACAACTTTTTTTCCATGAAGGATAAAATTCTAATTCTTTCAAATTTAGATTTGTAACTCCGATATCTAATGCTTCCACTTGGTTAGATAGTTTTTTATTGAATATTTTTTCCTTAATCAAGTTTCAAAGTCAAACCAATTACAATTCAGACATAGCGCGACCATATAACACGTAACTTTTCTTGTATATGTCAAAATTTTTTTTTTTTGTTGGATCGAGAACTTCAATATCTGGTGCACTCATATTTTTCAATTTTTGATAATCTTCTATTTTTCCACATGTGAAGAACAAAGAAATTCATTTTTGATGAAAAACCTATGTTTAATAAAACTTAAAAACAAATACATAACAAAACCAAAACATATTAAAATTATATTCATTGATATAGCTTGTTAGGAATACCATAATCATTTGAAATAAATTTTAAATGAATTCATTTGATCCCCCAAAAGCTAAATCAAAAGTGATTTTTTATCAGCATTTTGATAGGTGTAAAGGAGACGCATTTATAGGTATGGTTTAAAACTAGCGAGATTCTATCTAAGGGGGTTTGATCTAAGGTGATTTGATCAAACTCTCTTCAATTGGAATCCTTAAAATGGAACTTTTTAAGGCTTAAATCATTATATTTTCTAAAAATATGTGATTTCAGCTAAAATTCATTCCTCTCAGGAATTGTAAACCACTATTATGACAGCACCCCGCGCCATATTTTTAGCGCGCCCATTGAGTTCTGTAGCGCGTCCATGCATTAGTGTAGTGCATCAGGAGTTTTAGAGCGTACAATTTTGTAGCGCGCCCATAAGATTTTGTAGCGCGCCAGATTTTCTAGCGCTTTAGGTTGATGTTGTAGCGCTTTAGGTTGATTTTGTAGCGCTTGGAGGTATAGATTGATGAAAAATTGTGCACTTTAATTTTTATTTCGATGATTTCTTGCTGACTTCATTCATTTTAGCTTGATCTAAAATAGATGGTAAACGATCTCATGATGAGCGAGATCCATTGATTTGATAATAATTACCCTCATGATAGGCGAGGAATAATTTAGAATGTCTGAAGGAATGAACCTGATTGATAGATGAGGGTTCCTTCTTGATAAATTGATTGTTTGATAGGAAAAGCATAATTTTTAGTAATTGATGACCTCATGATGTTTGATATTCTGATTGATAACGTATTGATCTGTAAAATGTTCTCTTTGTATGATAACAGGAGCATTTACACATTATCCAGGTGTGAGAGCAGTTCCCTTGGCCATTTGATATGATACCGCAACTCTCACCAGATGAGAGACAACATATTACCGATTGCAGTTTAGCGACGTTAATTGATATGCCCCATATTAGACTTAATAGGGGTCTATTGACAGCTTTAGCAGAGCGGTGGCATAGTGACCACAATACCTTCCACTTACCTACTGGCGAGATGACTATGATGCCAGAGGATGTATGGCGTATTCTGTACATTCCTTTCGTTGGGGAGATTGTTGTGCATGATTTAGAGGACGTTGGTGGGGTAGAGGCTATGCGGAGAGTCTCTCAAGATCCCCAGATTGCGGGAGAGTGGATTCCTTGGGTAGAGATGCATGATTCATATGCTCCACTTTCTTCAGTTTTGGCCAGCTTTATTGGTGGATTCCTTTGTCCTGATAAGAGGTTAAAGGGTCTATCTCTCGGATGGGGTCGGGTATTAGAGGGTCTGGTGGCCCACAGGACGAGATATGCTTGGGGCACGTGTATGCTTGCCCAGTTGTATCATGATTTGCATTGGATCGTGTACCTCGGCGGTAGCAATTTATCAGCAGGGGCTACACTTCTTCAGGTATGGGCATGGGAGCATATTGCTGTTACGCGTCTCGTGCCAGTGTTAGCGAGACCAGCGACGAGGCCTTATGTGTTTCGGTATAGAGGCAGGCCTACCTAGCATATAATGGGTAAGCTAGATTATTGGAGGTATATTATCGATGATGTGGAGGCAGTGACCTGGCGTCCCTATTTGGACTGTGATGATTGGGATGATGATGATATTGAGTTGGGGTTCTTGTCCAATTCGATGTATTTGATCGGGAAGAGCCCCAGGATCTTGGAGCGATTCCTGTTTCGTCGCGTCTACAGGCAATATGGTATCGTGTAGTGTATGCCACAGGGAGTAGCGCATTACAGGTGTCGACGAATAGATGTCAGTGATTGGGGCCCTAGTTTGCCTTACGGGGCACTCATTGAGGGTTACCGTGCTCTGCAGCCATCAGCATGGGATATTCAACGGGACATTGTCGAGGCACCTATTACTCCCGAGTATGGAGAATACTTGGCTCTGCACCCTCCTCCACGTATTACCATTCCGAATGAGCCAGTACTAGCACCAGCAGTGGGTGGTCAGGTTGGTCAGCGACAAGGGAGAGAGGAGGATGTAGATGTGGATGTGGAGAGTAGCTCAGAGACTGACAGTGATGAGAGTACCCATAGCAGCGAGAATAGCAGTGATGATGATGGCGGAGATGGGGGGAGACCGAGTGTAGCAGGTACCACAGAGCCATCTACTAGTGTGCCTCGTAAGAGGCAAGCTGTTGCTTCCTCGTCTGCAGAGCGATCAAAGGTGGCAAGTTTACAGGTGCAGGTTCAGACCTTACAGGGACAGCTAGCACAGGTGTAGGGATTACTAGCACAGACACAGGCCCAGATGCAGGCACAGCTAGCTACCGCTCAGACATAAATTACCGCCCTGATTGGTGAGAGAGATGGGGCTCTACAAGCAGCAGCGATAGCACAGGCTCAGCTAGCAGGTGTACGAGGACAGTTGGCCACTGTCCAGACACAGATCACAGCCTTGATTGTAGAGCGAGATACTATTAAACAGACGACGGAGACAGCACAGGCTACTGCAGAGAGATTACAGAGAGTGGTAGATGAGACCTCTGTGGCAGACTACATGTGAGAGGCTATGCGGGCAGGTGCCAAGATTGAGTTTTACAGGAGCCGCTATCATGAGTTTTGCCCCCTAGAGCAGAGAGTCAGTTATGCTCAATCTCGCTCAGAGAGGACTCGTTCGAGGACAGTGAGCAAAGGTGTGACAGAGCCTCTCTCGAGGGATCCGAGAGATCCGAGAGATCCCGAGACATTTGGTGGTGGTCTTGATACTGGCGCGAGACCTACTCCTTCTGGTGCGAGTACTACTTGATATCAGTTGTGTGCCCTTTGGGGGATATATACAACCATTTTTGACATAATGTTGTTTTTATCCTTTTCAGACTTCATTGTATACTTGACACTTGATGAGATATATATGTGCAGTGGTTCGATTGATCTATGATATGTTTTACATGATTTATGTGATGGATGCATTGATCTTATGATGTGTTCTACATGATTGATGTGATGGATGTATTGATTTTATGATGGATTCTACATGATTGATGTGATGGATGCATTTTAATTTTTATGTTTTATGATGATTTATTGTACTAGCTTGTATGGATGCATTAATGATGATGTGATATGATATTGATGATATATTTCCTTTCTTAATGAGATGCCATGTATGATAAATAAAATGTGATATAAATGAATGATGAATGAAATGAAAATGTGAATGAATGATGTATGGATAAAATGTAATGAAATGATATATGAAATGAAATGTGAATGAAATGATATACGGATGAAATGTAATGAATGATGTAAATGAAATGAGATATTAATGAAATGTGAATGGATGGAATGTAATGAAATGATATATATAATGAAATGTGAATGAAATGATATACGGATGAAATGTAATGAATGATGTAAATGAAATGAGATATTAATGAAATGTGAATGGATGAAATGTAATGAAATGATATATATAATGAAATGTAATGAATGATGTATGTGAAATGAGATATTAATTAAATGTGAATGGATAAAATGTAATGAAATGATATATATAATGAAATGTGAATGAAATGATATAAATGAAATGAGATATTAATGAAATGTGGATAGATAAAATGTAATGAAATGATATATATAATGAAATGTGAATGAAATGATATAAATGAAATGAGATATTAATGAAATGTGGATAGATAAAATGTAATGAAATGATATATATAATGAAATGAAATGAATGATGTATGAAATGCAATGAAAATGTATGAAATGCAATGAAAATGTAATGATGTATGATGAAAATATAAATGAATGATGATTTTGCAACTACATGATAATGACAATGTGATGAGACGTAAATGCATGATTTATTAATGAAAACGTAATGATGTATGAATGAAATGTAATGATGTATGATGAAAATGTAATGATGTATGATGAAAATGTAATGAATGATGTATATAAATAAATGATGTATGGATGAAAATGTAATGAAATGAGATGTAAATGAATGATATATGTGGATGAAAATGTAATGATGTATGATGAAAATGTAATGAATGATATATGTGGATGAAAATGTAATGTAATGAGATGTAAATGAATGATGTATGTGGATAAAAATGTAATGATGTATGATGAAAATGTAATGATGTATGATGAAAATGTAATGATGTATGTGGATGAAAATGTAATGTAATGAGATGTAAATGAATGATATATGTGGATAAAAATGTAATGTAATGAGATGTGAATGACATGATGTAAAAATGCTTTCTATATGTATGCAATGAATGATGATTTTGCAACTATATGATAATGACAATGTGATGAAACGTAAATGAATGATGCAACATAACGTGTATATGATGTCACGAAATGAGATGTTTATTGTGAAATTTTTGATGAGATGAAGAAATGATGTTATATGCATGCCATTATGAAAATTGTATGTGTCAAGTATACTCAATCCTTTTAAAAAGATAACATAATTTGTGAATGAATCTTTGTAACTTGTGCAACCAGTACTCTGCAGATGTATTATTATGAATGCAATCTATTTTTACAGTGCAAACCTATTTTATCAATGCAAACCTAAGTGTCATTTCAATAATCTTTTTATTTTGCTTGGTATCATCACTGAGCTTTTAAAATGTTGAAAGTGAATACAAGCATCAATGATATGAGATAGACCAATGATGACCTGAGTATTTCTTTCATGATATTTGATATTGCAAGCGAACACAAGCATCATGGGATAAGATAGACCAATGATGACCTGTGCATTTCTTGCGTAAACAAACAAGAATTAATCATTTTCTTAAGTGAATCAGAATGTCATCCATGATACTTGGTAGAGCACTTCCCACGACAATTCACAAAAATAATAATGACTAACTCACAAATAGCAAACAAAGAAAAGGTATCATTCTCCTTCCTTGCTTCTCTAGTTCAATACATCATCGAGTAGCTCCAAAGAAATGATAAGCAAAGCACAACAATTCAAATTCTACTTAATGTATTTTCAAATCATTATTCAGATTAGATCATCGATGTTTTGAAGTGTGTGTGGATGTTTGCATGATATTCTCAGCTATACAACCAAATGATGTAACCTAAAGACTTATCCTAGGGGTCTCGGGGACTGATCAAAGATTAGTCTTGCCTACGTTATACATGCAGAGACCACGTAGTTCGATTGACACAAACTCTACTTTCAATTGATGTAGACTCTATTTTTGTGTTTTCGATTTTCTGATGTTTTTGGATTTTGATTTTCTAATGTTTTTTGGATTTTGATTTTCTGATGTTTTTGGATTTTGATTTTCTGATGTTTTTGGATTTTGATTTTCTGATGTTTTTGGATTTTTGATTTTCTGATGTTTTTGGATTTTTTCAAGTATCATCACTTGATGTTGTCATGTTTGGTTGCCTTTCCATTTAAGTTGAAAGTCCATTTGTACCAAATAACACTAGGATGTTGCCCCCAAGCTAGGGTAAAACATGATATCCTTGCTATGATATGGATAGTGATAGTGATTATCTCAAATGATAGACGGAAATGATCCGAAAGGAAACAATCGTGACAAAATTGTATCTAAATAGATAGAAAAGCTGGTGAAAATCACAAGTAGCGCCTGTTTGCCAGGTTTTCATCACTTTTTTTATATTTTTTTTTTTGTTTTTCTGTCATCATGACACCTGTTTGCCAGGTTTTCATCAAGACAACTTTATTGACTGTGCACTAGATATCCTCAAGTGTAAAATCTCCTGAGATGAATGTTGTTCATGGGTTCCTCCAACATGTCTCCTTCTGGTGTAGACAGTCGGTATGCTTCTGATCCATAGACTGAGATAATGACATAAGGCCCTATCTAGTTAGGTTCAAACTTTCCCTTCTTTTCCCTGTCTGCTTGATTTCTAGGGTTTTCCCGTAGGACCAAGTCTCCGATCTAGAAGACTCTAGGCTTAACCCTCTGATTATAGTTCCTAGACATCCTTTGTTGATAGGCTGTCAAATGATTGACAGCTTGTTGTTGACGTTCATCAAGTAGTTCTAGTTCTTGAAGTCTAGAGATCCTATAATCCTCATCTGAAATGAGTCCTTTTAGTGATACGCGAAGGGATGGAATTTCTACCTCGATAGGTAATATTGCTTCTGATCCATAAACAAGAGCATATGGCATAGCTCCTGTTGGTGTTCTGATGCTAGTCCTGTAAGCCCAAAGAGCAGGGTTAAGCTGAACATGCCAATCACGTCCTACTTCATTTACAGTCTTCTTGAGAATCTTTAGGATTGTTTTGTTTGAAGCTTCTGCCTGTCCATTACCTTGAGGGTAATACGGGGTTGAAAAGCGATGTTGGATGTGGAACTTTTCACATAGCTCTTGGACGTCTTGGTTCTTGAAAGGCCTGCCATAATCTGTAATGATCGACTGGGGTATCCCATATCTACAAATGAGATAGTTAAGTATGAAAGATGATATTTGCTTCCCAGTGATTGTGGTTAAGGGAACCGCCTCCACCCATTTTGTAAAATATTATGTTGCTGTGATAATGAACTTGTGTCCATTAGATGAAGATGGGTTAATTTTCCCTACCAGGTCTAATCCCCATTGACAGAAAGGCCATGTAGTTGTGAATGGATGGAGCTCCTGTGCCGGTGCATGTATAAGATTGCCATGAATCTGGCATTTTGGACATCTCTTGACAAATTTATAAGATTCTTGCTCCATGTGTGGCCAGTAATACCCCAAACGAAGGAGTTTCTTGGCTAAAGATAATCCACTTGAATGTGTACCACAAATTCCTTCATGGACCTCATGTAAAGCGGAAGCGGATTCGTTATGTTCTAAACAACACAAAAGAGTACCATCTAGGCCTCGACGGTAAAGGGTGTTAGCAATAATGGTGTGTTTGGCGGATTGGCGTATGAAGTTGCGCTTTTGGTTGCGAGAAAGATCTAGCGGTAAGATATTATCTTTCATATAAGTATAAATGTCTCCATAAATGGAAGATTGGGCACTATCCAAAAGGCTTATGGTTTGGGATTTGGGATTTGCGTATGCAGGATTTGGCACTTGTTCTACAATAAATCGATAACGATCTTGCGTTTCAGGCATTTGTAGAAGAGATGTTATTGTGGCCATGGCATTTGCTGCTTTGTTCTCTGATCTTGGTATCTGCTCAAATTTGATTTCTATGAAGTATTTTCTTAGATCATCTACCAATCTTTTATATAAAATCAGTGTGTCATCCTTAGTTTGGTAATCATTGTTGACTTGATAGATGATTAACTGGGAGTCTCCATACACCTGTAGTTCTATGATTTTCCATTCAATAGCCACTTTAATTCCAAGGATCAAAGCTTCATATTATGCCACATTGTTAGTGCAACAGAAGGTAAGCCTGTAAGATCGTGGAATTGTGTGCCCAAGAGGTGTGACAAATAAAATTCTGGCCCCTGATCCATGTTGTGTGTAGGATCCATCGAAGTAGAGTTGCCATGGTTGTGTTGTAATGTTGAGGATATCTGCATCAGGAAATTCCATGGTCATAGGATGATAGTCTGATAATGGAGCTTCTGCTAATTGGTCGGCGATGACTTGTCCTTTGATAGCTTGCCTTTCAACATACTGAATGTCAAACTCACTGAGGAGCATGACCCACTTTGCCAACCTTCCTGTTAAAGCTACTTTGCTCAGTAAATACTTGAGAGGATCAATTTTTGCAACGAGCTTGACAGTGTGAGTGAGCATATAGTGTCACAATTTTTGTGTTGCAAATACTACTGCTAAGCATGATTTTTCAATGAAGGTGTAGTTTACTTCATGTCCATTGAGTGTCCTGCTGATATAGTATATAGCCTGTTCCTTTCCTTCTCTATCCTCTTGTGCTAACAAGGCTCCTAAAGAAATATCTGCTGTTGCGACATATAGCAATAATGGCTTGTCTTCACTGGGTGGCACCAAGATTGGTGGTGTCATCAAATAATGCTTGATTTGATTGAAAGTACTCTCACACTGTTCATCCCATTTAAAAGGCACACTTTTATGTAAAAGATGATTGAATGGATGACACCGATCTACTAGTTGAGAGATGAATCTTCTGATGGACTGTAGTTGGCCTTGTAGAGATCTTAATGTACTGATATTCCTAGGAGGTGGCATTTCCATGATGGCTTTGACTTTTGCTGGATCTACTTCAATTCCTTTTGTAGAAACTATGTATCCAAGGAGTTTTGTTGATGTTACTCCAAAGGCACATTTCTTAGGATTTAGTCTGACTTTGAATTTTTCCAACCTGTCAAATATTTTGGCCAGTATCTCTAGATGTCCTTCCTTGGTGTGAGACTTGGCTAAGATATCGTCCACATAGTCTTCCATGAAGGTGTGCATCATGTCATGGAAGATTGTTGTCATAGCTCGCTGGTATGTAGCTCCTGCATTCTTTAACCCAAAAGGCATGACGTTCCAACAAAAGGTGCCCCATGGACATGTAAATGTTGTCTTTTCTTGGTCTTCAGGAGCTATTTTGATTTGATTGTATCCTAAAAATCCATCCATGAGTGATAGCATTTGATGGCCAGCTGTTAAATCTACAATCATGTCTTTGTTTGGCAAAGGAAAATCATCCTTTGGACATGCTTTATTTAAATCCCGAAAATCAGTACATATTCTAATGGTGTGATCTGGCTTTGAAACAGGTACAATGTTGGATATCCATTCTGCATAATCAATAGACCTGATAAATCCAGCATCTAGTAGTTTCTTCAAATCATTTTTTACTAATAATGCAACATGTGGATGCATTTTTCTCAACTTCTGTTTTACTAGTTTAGTGCCAGCTGGTAAGGATAAGTGATGCATGATGAGATCTGTGTCTAAGCCTGGCATGTCAGAGTATGACCAAGCAAAATTGATGCATCCTTCTTCAAAGAATTTGATAAAATCTGGCTTTTCTGTATCTGTCATGGATGCTGCCAGGTGTAGTATTCTTGCTTTCTCTGCTGTGCTAATATCAATAGACTGTGTGGGTTCTATCAACACTGATGATCTTTCATGGTAATGTTGTGGGAGAATGTCAAGCCTTCCATCCTTTGGTGCCTCAATGAGGTTTTCACCATTGGACGCGTTCTTTCTTTTTACTATTTTAGGATCAAATACTGCAATAGAATGGTTTTCACCATTAGATCCATTTTTTACTTTCATATTTTTGCAGGCTTGGCATCCTCCTGTCTAAAAGCATCGTTAAAAGAAGTATTGATAGAACAAGTATTGGACTCCTCACAGCAAAGGTAGTTAATAATGGCAGAATCATTGTCAAAAATAGGGAGATCAATAGGGTGTTGGGGTTCCCATTCGATAAGTTCAGGATGTAGTAAAGGCAATGAATCATTAGATGGGTTGAGGTCAGCGATTGTGAAAGCTCGGACGGAAATGTCGTCTAGATTGTTAGTGGTTATGTCGAGGCCTACGAAGGTATTTTCTTCCACATCATTTATCTCAATCGATGTTCGTTCATCTTCACTTGAGTCATCAAAATTTTGTGTTTCAAAGACAATAGGATTAAAACTTGAGCTTTGACCCTCCTCACGTTTGGGGGTATACTTTTTGATAATGTCGATCTAAATATCTTCATAGGAAACATCGATGGTTGTCCCACTCATATTCATTTGAATCCATTTCGAGTTATCTCTTATTTGAAGAATACGGCTCCATAGGTTTTATTGGTGATTTACGCTCTTGTTTCTTACGTGTATCTAATCGGTTACATACATTTTGCTGAATTGTGAGGACTTGGATTGGTTCTGTTACACTTTGTTTCCCTTGATCAAAAGATCCTTGTTCTGCTACATATCCTAGTCCTATTTTATCCTTATGTTGGAGCGTAAGAGGCTGGATTGGTTCTGTTATGCCTTGTTTCCTTAACCCAAGAGGTCCCTTTCCTGAATATCCCATCTTCTCCAAAATAGTTTTTCCCTTTCCATATTGATTTGTCTCTATGATATTACTTGTGGAAGTGGAAGCTTCCTCATCCTTATAAAGCCAATTTAGTATGGCCTTATCTTTTGATTCTTCATCTAAGTTCCCAGCGTTTACAAATCTACCATCTAATGCTGTTGTAGATTGTTCTGAATTTTGGGTGATTGTAGATGGCTGTCCATACATTTGTAAGGAGGGTAACATTTGTGATAGATGAAATGAGTATCCAACACCATATTCACTTATTCCTTTGTCACTTATCACGTACTTCCTTGGTGAATTGTGAGAGTGGAGCCAATTGTTCCTTCAAGATTTGAAGGTTTTAGATTGTGCCACCCATATCTCTTATTGATTTTGTTGTTTTGGAGGCTGTTTGATATGAGTTAACATGTTGCTCACTATCTGTTGTGCCAACTTCTCTATTGTTAGGTATGAATGTATCCTGAGATGTCTTCAATGTATGACAAGCTTGGGTGTCATTGTAGTCTGCTATGATTGTTACCTCCTGTCCGTTGACGGGAAATTTCAGGCATTGATGATAGGTAGAAGGTACTGCTTGCAGATCATGTATCCAAGGGCGTCCCAACAGCATGTTGTATGTCAGTTCCCTATCTAAGACTTGGAAAACCACTTTTTGGACAATAGGTCCCCCTTGAATGGGTAATATGATCAACCCTTTAGAGGACCTTTCTTCTTCATCATATTCTTTGATTGTGATTTTTCTTCTTGTATCAATGGCTTCCTCTGAGTATCCTGAATTGCATGAATCATCTTTTAAAGGTACAAATATTTAAAACCAACCCCTCTCCATCTATTAGGACCTTTGCGATTGTTTATGGATGAGGACTTCAATGTGAAGGGGCACAATTATCTTGGATGGGTGAGTGATACATCATCATGTTCAGAAAATGAAAGCCAATGAGGAGCAGATAGATGTCCCACCATAGCTTGGAACTGACACATCCAAATTGTTAGGTACCATGGTTGATACAAGAGCTTGTTCAAGAACCTCTTCGTGTGATGGGGAAATCTTTAAAAGTTCCAAGATGGATATTTGTGCCGGTATTTTCTGCAATTGATTGATGAGATTATATTGATTAGAGGGAGGATCCACAGATGGGGATGATATTGATGCTCCTTTCAATATAACTTTGGATTGTGCCCTTGTTGTGGCATTAACTGGTTGGTACTCTTGTTTCCCTTTGAGTGTGATTACGTTAATTTGGTTTTCAGATTTGTCCATATGTTGTACCAAATTGGTAGATGCAATGTCATTGTTCCGATTGATTTGGTTGCATAACTCTTCATCCTCTTTGGCAGCAGAAAAACAAAGGATCGTTGTGTCATAAACATAACCAACGTTTTTACCTTTGGTGTTTGTGGAAGAGGATTCTCCCTTCTGATAATTGGGTAGAGGATTTTTGAATGTCGTATGATCTTTGTTTGTTTGGTGTCCCTCTACAAATACTTTCTTTTGATCTATGAGGTCTTGTACCGCATGTTTTAATTGCCAACAATTTTCAGTCATGTGGCCTTTATTTTGATGGTAGTGACAGTAATGTAAGTCATTCCACCATGATGGTTTGACTTGAGGGTCCCAATTTCTAGCCTCTTGTACTTGAATGAGTTTTTCATCTAAAATTTCTTTGAGGATTGATTCCAATGATTGTCCTAACAGCGTGAATTTTTGTTTATTGGATGGTCGTTGGAATGATTGAGTTTTTGTTTCTCCACTATTCTGATTATTCCCTTGATCACTACTTTGTTTGACATTAAGACCATTGTTTTGTTTGTTTGTAGGGGTTGGCGTCAAGGTGAATACTAATTTAGATGTGTGTGTATCGATCATGGTATCAGTATTCTTGTTCTTTTGCCAAAATCTTGGCTTTTCGTTGTTGTTGTTAGAGGAATTGTTATTGTTTGAACCTTCAATGAAGTGTTTGATCGTTCCTCTTTTGATGAGAGCCTCTTCGATTTTGAGCCCCTTTTCGATAACTTGTTCAAATGTAGATGGACATTGTAAATCCAATTTGTAATTCATGTCATCCACTAAGTTATCAATGAACATCTCTATCTTCTCCTCTTTAGGAATAGATCTAGGGTATTTAGCAAATAGCCTTCTCCATCGTTGGAGAAAGGAAAGAAACTTTTCACCCTTTGCTTGTTTTGTGTTATAGAGTTCTTTTAAGGTTACCCCATGTTGGATGTTGAATGAAATTGTGTTATGAGAATTTCATTGATTAGTTCTTCAAAAGATTGAATCCCGGGTTCCAATTTAGAAAACCACTCCATGCAAGTGTTTCCTAAGCTTCTTGGAAATAATCATAGTAAGTAAGAGTCTTCGTGTGCGAACTCTATGCTCATGGCTCAAAATTCCCGTACGTGATCAAATGGATCGGTTCTCCCATTGTATTTGTTGTATGTTGGGTATTCACAATACCGTGGAAATGGTATCATGTTAATGCTTGGATCGAACGGATAAGGGCAAATGTCTTGCAATGAATATCTCTTTGTTGGCCCTTGTTGGATATTTTGGAATTGTAATTGTAACTGTTGAATTTGTTTTGTCAAAGCATCTATTTGATTTGGATTTTCCACACTAGTTGTCTTGGGTGTGGTTGTTTCCTTGAGTTGATTGACATCAAAGTCTTTAGGAAGCTTAGCACCTTTGTCAGCCAATAATAGAAGATACTTTTCCATGTCTTGTTCTAGCATCTTTTCCATAAATTTATGGAAATGAGGGTCTTGTTGAACTTTCTCAATTTCCTCTGCAGTTATTTCTTTCTCATGTGAGTTAGTGAGAGGATCAGTGTTGCTATATCATCCCCAAGGGTTTTCTTCAGCCATGGCTGCTATTCTTTCATTTTCTTCTTGTTGTTGTCTTTGATATGCTGATCGTGTGAAAATAGGGATACAAACATTAGAGTTTTACTCTAGACTTTGATCTTGGATTGTTGATTGGATAAGTGTCGAGGTTTTTGATTTAAAATCTAATTTAGTTCTTGTCTAGTTTCATGATGGAAGGATGATAAAAATCCTTGATAGGGAAATTTTGACAGAAAATCTCAGATTTGGTGATAATGACACTTTGCAAGATGTTTCAAGATCTAGGTGTAATGGTAAAGTTTCCCTTTTGTATGACCCAAGTGTTTTGGACTGTGAAAAAAATGTTCTGGATTGATGAAAACCTTGTTATCGATATGGGAAAACTGACAAAATGTCCTACCAACTCTCTATTTTTCTGACTTTATGGAGTGCTAAAATAGAGACACGATGAGCTAAAACAGAGGAGTAACGCGCTGGAACAGAGACACAAAGTGCTAAAATAGAGACTCTACGCGCTGGAACAGAGACCCAAAGCACTGAAACAAAGACCGAACACGCTAGAATAGAGACCTGACGCGCTGGAACAAAGACCCAAAGCACTAGAACAGAGACTTGAAGTGCTAAAACAGAGACCCTAAGTGCTGGAACAGAAACCCAAAGCGCTAAAACAGAACCATGAGGTGCTAAGACATAAACTATCTTATTCTATGAAACTCACTTGGTCTGGTATCATATTGTATGGCTGGTTGTGGGATATATTCTGGACGAATTCTTTGACTGTGATTGTGGTGTTGCCTAAGAGCTCTTCTTTGATAAAATGCTTGTGAATCTAAGGGAGCTACAACATAGTCGTCCATATAACCTCTAGAGAAATTGTGATACCTATGAATAAAAGTCCTATGTTGGAATTTAGAACTTTCCTGCTTTGATATAGAAATCGTTACTTTCTCAGAAGTTGTTTGTATGCAAGTGTTTTCTTTGGTTTTCTGATTCGTTTAACAAGAGATTTCTTGACAAACATGGTGGATACCCAATCTCGAATCATGAGAATTCCACAAGTGTTTTGATTTTGAGGATTTTTTATGATGATCTTATCTGAATTTAATGAGAGAAAACACAGCAACCAAGAATAGAATGGTTGACTTTAAAAATCCTAGAATCTAAATAGATAGTGTATGTTCTTAAGAATCAAGCATGATTCTTTTTTATTTTCACTAGCTTATAACAGATAAGACACTTCAGATAGACTCACTCCTATAGACAAGAGGTCATCGTTATATACTCGAACGGCCCATAGCTTGGAATTGTGTCAACTCACACATCCATGTCACCCCCTAGAGGGTGCCCGTGTTTTTGTCTTTTCTAGGTGCATACTCAGAGTGACGGAAGTGGATACTGGATCCCCTGAGCAAACAGTCCTTGGAAATTATATGGTGAGTGCTTGAGGGTAGATTCTTCCCCACCCCTGCACCGCCGAGTATTAAAATGTTTAGAAACTGACAAGAGTGCTTCTATTTCTAGGTTCTTAGATAGGATTTCCATTCGGAGCGGAAAATGGATAAACTCCCTCAAGAGACCTCCCAATCATTAGAACAAAGATTTTGGGGATGGTTATCACACGCACACATACATTGTGAAAGAGGGTTTCCCAAATTCACATAAATTTTTTAAGTGGGTTGAATACCATGGCTTTGGTACATCCCCACTTTCAGTGCGTTCCACATAGGGTGGAGTACTTTTTCCCACTATGGTGGAAAAACATCTAAAAGGTTTAAAAGCTTTAAAAGACTAAATTATGGTAGTCACGATGATACGTTACTTGATGGGGAGCATAAACCTATCCGCCCCAATCACAATAGAGAATTGTTCACTTTTAAAACCCAAAAGACAAATGATCTAATCTATATGGAGATATTGCTCCATAAAAAGCATGATGTTCAATTTTAATCCCAAAAAAAAATGTGAAGTTTCTATCCTAGGATTGATCAATTTTTATCCATTTCTATCCTAGGATTGATAAATTTTATCCATTTCTATCCTAGGATTGGTAAATTTTATCCAAAATTAGACAAAAACAAAATCTAGCCGCATACGCGTCGGATCCAGATAAAAAGAAAGTGATTTTAAGGACAGTGAAGTGGCGCGCTAAAACAGTGAAGCAGCGCGCTAGAACAGTAACTCGGCGTGCTATAACAGAAACCCGGCGTGCTGTAACAGAAACCTAGCGCATTGTAACAGAAACCCAGCGCGCTGTAAAAAGTCACAGTTCTGTGAAAACTATCACGCCGATACCTGTAGAACACTTTTCTCAAAAATTAATCAAAATATGGGGTTAGGCCCCACGGTGGGCACCAATTTGTAAGCAGTAGAATGGGGAAAACAAGTTAAACATGCATCTACACTTCTAAATAAGACATAATAGCAAAGATTCAAGAGAATTTAAACTAATTTAAATGCAGGAACCTCTGAAGCTATCCTATTGCTCTCTAACTCCAAAGATCTCTCTAATCTACTTTGCTCTCAGATTTTAGAAGCTAATTAGATTATTGAAATGACACTTAGAGAATGAGAATTAAGTTATTCTATTCTAATATGATTAACTATGCAACTAGAATGATTCTACAGCAAAGCTTCTAAGAAGGAAAATACTGTAAACTGCCATAATTGAGATGTTGGATGGATGTTTGATTGAATGTTGAATGCTTGATTACTTAGATGCTTGGAAAACCTACAGAGTAAGATTGCATAAGTTGGGATCCCATTTCCTATAGCCCAAGAGCTGTATTTATAGCTTTCACGGCAGCACAATTGCACAGGGATACGGGATAAGGGGCTGTGATTCAATCTCGAGAATTGAAGGGCATGGGATGAGAAGATGGAGCTGATCATGGAGGATGGTTTCTCCCCATGAAAACACCAGGCAAGATAAGAGGGAAGGTGGGTGGAAGGTGGTTGAGAGAACTTCCTGCAGGTTTGTCCCCGAAGCTCTTCCCGTGAATGACAGTGCCATTAATTAAATTTTGAAAATTTAATTTTATTGGTGAGTGAATAGTGGTATAAAATTTATGCATTAATTTAAATAATTTAAAATTTATTTAAATTTAGCAAAAGAGGATTGAATAATTTAATAAATCAAACTATAGGATTTGTTTATTAAATTAAAATAAAAGGAAAATGATAATTAAATAAAAGATTTTAGGATGTCTTTATTTAATTAAGAAGAAATATGATGAGGTAATTAAATAACACAAATTATTTAAGTTGTGTATTTAATTTTTAAGATAGAAGTATAAAAGAAGCAATAATGATAATAATTAAATAAAACAAAGTTTTAAATTTTGTTTATTTAATTAAGAGAGAAATAATATGATGAAAAATGATAATAATTAAATAAAACAAAGTTTTTTAATTTTGTTTATTTAATTAGGAGAGAAATAGAAGAATTAATAATGAACTTAATATAAATAAATATTTCTATTTATTTACTAAGTAGATGAATTTAAGATTAATTAATCAAATAAGTCGTATTTAATTAATTAGATTCTCTAAACCATTTTTAGGTGTCTACAAGTAGTATTCTATAAAAACCCTCCTACTACTAAGAAAATAAATCTCCTTAAAATAATATCTATATTCATCCAAAGATTTTGAAGAAAAAACTCAAAACCCTTTACTCACTACTACCAACCCTTTTTTATAACAAGAAGAAGAGGACACCGCCACAAACAATCTAGAAGAAGAAATTACCAGATGCTTGAATTTGATAGCTTACAATCTAATCCTAGATCTTGATTAGATTGTAGCAATCTTCACTCATTAAGTCTCAACTACATCATTAATAGATTTTAGATATTTAGCAAAGATATACTATTAGAAGACAATCAGATTTTAACATAGCCTGGAAAAATATGATCGATTAGCTATGGAGATTGATGATGCCAACTCAAAGGTTCCACCCTGAAAGTAATACATCTGCCACACTCCCAATGAACTCCGCCAAAAAATATTTTTCATGAAAGATACAAACTACCTGATGAAAAATTATGATGTGTCAAGCGAGCGGGAGATTTTAGACTTTGTGAGAGTGATTTTGAAGAAAATCCCTACCAAGCTGACACGTATCCCAAGTCAAGCCTAAAAGGAAAATGATATATATATATATATATATAAAGTTGTGCAGCCACCATGTGGCACATTGCACATCTTTATGCGAGAGCAATCTTCATCCTTCAAGCGTGGATCCATCCTGAAGCGAAAAGGAAACAAAGGTCAAAAAGAAAAAATATTTAAAGGAAAAACTTGCTACATAGTTCAGGTGACTCATAGGGGGCCTTTGCTTGTGGAGGCATGAACCTAGATCTCTAATAGTTCCTAGAGTTTAAGGAAAGCAACATGCTAGGTTTCCCAATCTACATCAGTGGGCTGAATGAGTGTGCAGAAGATCTCATATGCTTGATCTAGATCAAGGAATTCTTTGAAAGAAACCCCTATGCACCTTGATGAAATAACTCCGATGTGGTAGTACAATTAGGAAAGGGGAAGAGTTTCCTTCTTGATCTCCTCGACAGTGGGTGATGGGCTTAAACCTTGAAATGTTGTTGAGGTCTGGATTTTGTGCTTGATTGCTCATTGTTAACACACCTCCATCTATTTAGAAAGGGGCGTGTAAATTACATTGGAGAAAAACTTTAAACTCCTCCATGATCTCATCGACCTTTGTATTCAACAATGCTTGGAAACCTTTACTTTTTGTCATGATCTGATGGCAAGTCATGAATTCATTTTCTTTCCTTGTAGTTGCTCTTCAATCGGGAATTTTGACATCCCTTAAGTTTTATTTAGTTTCCTTCCATAACTTTGAGATTAAGCTCTCTGATTCTTCAACTCGGGGGGAAAATGTGTGGAGAATTTGGTTGACCATTGGGCCAACCTTGGTGTTTAATTCTCGAGCATCCTTTAGAAATTGAAAAACTAGTTTTAGGGCTACAACTACAACTATAATTATCTCCCAATGAGTAGATATTATCTTTTTCAGTATCGAGAGGATCCTAGATACCTGCACCATAGCCAATTCTTACTAGAATTGAGACTCTCTTGTTCCCATAATTTCCTCCAATCAATTCTTCTCTTGGAGGGTTTTTGTAAGCTTGGAGCACAACTTCCCAATCTCCTTGTCATGAGTCTACAAAATAGACTTCATACCTTTCTTCTCTTTTTTTCCCCTTTCTATTTATGCCTGGGCCTTCTAAAGATTGTCAGAAGCTTGAGATCAGAAGCTATCCAATTCATTGTGCATATCCTCCTTTTGTTTATATATCTTTTATAGCTCTTTTTGTAGCCCATTAGATACAACATTTTTTCTGGCTATATCTCTATCTAGCTTTGTCTGCCTTTGTTGATGTTTTGTGTTTGTCTCATGTTCAACTATTATCTCATATTTCAATCTCTCTATCTCGACATGAAGCCGATCCTTCTCACTCTAGGCCTCTTCAAGCAACTTGGTTGCTTCACCCTGTTGACCTAGTAATTTCCTCAAGCGGTCCATTTCCACATCTTTTCCTTTGATTTCTACCTACAGCCTATCCACCGCGGCCTTTACATTTTCCAAATTTACCTCACTCTTCTTCAACCTTTTGTCTAGATTTTCATAGTTAGTGTAAACCACTTTCTAAGTTTCTTTGGCCAAAACCACTTTGTCATGTGGGAGAGTCTCACTCAAATCAAGTCCCATAGCTTGGATTTCATACTCTTCTAACTACATTTCTCCTTCTAGCTTGGATGCTAGTGGTCTCATGGTAGTGATCAATAGGGAATTTTGATCTTTATCAAAAAAGGCTTCAATCTTCTGAGTAGTGGGTTTCACCAATGGATTTTACTTGTATTTTTTGCTTTCTTTCTTATTAGGCTTGCTTTCTTGTGTCCATATGGCTTCGAAGAATCTATGGGGTATCAATACTTTGTGCAAAAATCAAAGCACCTGGAAGGAGACTAAAAAGGGTGATGAAAGGAGAGGCTTTGACTGCCTGAGGTTGGGGAGAGGTGAAGGGAAGTGTTATCATGGAAAAAGGTTGGATGCCATATGTCAACTGAGAAGGAGGAATACCCA
>VDFB02270651.1:285821993-285950257 GCA_007258455.2 Sequoia sempervirens | reverse complement strand
TTTCTTTCTCCAGATATGATCTTAAGGTTACCACTTCTTGTTCAAGTTTTGTGCATTCATTAGTCTTGCTTTGTACAATTGCATTCAGACAATCCTCAATTCTTTTCTTTTCTTCCACTTGTACTTTTAGTTTGGTGATATCTTCATTTTCCTTCTTCAATTTTTTATTGACTTCTTTATGTATTTCTCTGAATTTCTTGATTTTTTCTCTCAACTTTTGGATACATTAATTTGCTTCCTCTAGGCTTTCCTTCAGACTTTTGTTTTCACATTCAACTCTGTCAAGATCTTCAAGAGTAGATTTAAGTTCTTCTTTGTCAAACATGCAGTCATCTTCTATGTATTCAATTGCAAAAATTTCTTCTGGAGGAATAAGACCCTTTTTATCATCCATGTGTTCAATCTCCAAGATCTTCGTCACTCTGTTAGGCTTCTCAAAAGGAACTAGGCTCTGATACCAATTTTTGAACACCCAAAATACTAAGAGGGGAGTGAATCAATATTCTATTAAACCATTTAAACATAATCCATCCAATAATTAAAACATATCTAATTGCAACTATGAATGAAAGCATGAAAGGAATCACAAGATCACATAACACATGCACACCAAGATTTTTACATGGAAAACCCAAAAAGGGAAAAACCACGGTGAGGATTAGCTCATAATATATTATAACCGGTTATAAGATATTACAGGGGCTCACTTCTAGGACATATTGACTTTATAAGGCTCACAACCAGAAATAGATACAAAACAAAAATAGCTACATAGCCAAAATGTGAACTAATACAAAGTGCACCTTCTTTGTGCTGAATTTAGTTCCTTTGAAGCACTGAATACAAAACTTTGCTCTGCCTTGCAGTCGCTCAACATTTACAACAATTTTGTCCTTATTCTGATCTCACACATCTAAACTCACATGTTCGCACAATGTCAGATCTCTTGCACATCATATTACATGTCATATCATCTCATCTCTAGATACAACTCAAAAATGTCTCACTATATACCCAATTACATCCGCATACATCAATTAGGTCGATCTAATTAGATGTAGCCCTATTTTAATTTATCACTACCTTGTCGGCTCCATACTTGATTTAAAAACATCCTTGCACTCAATTAAAACATGCAACACTTAGTTTAGGTCAGCATAGATCTAAAATAGATCCCCTTAACATCCAGAATACTTAATTAATCTCCTTAACACATATCAGGTATTAGGTCTGCCAGGAATTAGACCTAATCACAAAATAATCCAACTAATTGATCACACACCAACAATCCATCTAATCATATAAACGCTCACCATCTGGAATATATAGTGTATTGACATCTATAAACCGTCTCCCAAAATTGTAAATATTGAATCCAACTATCGGAGGAATGTAGACTAGATTACACTTACTCATTTACCCAGTATAAAGCCAAAAACTGTATGTCGAACTTCTATTACTTGTAACTTTCAGCTTGTTCATCCAAAATCATTGAAATATTGATCATAGGTGCATTTAGTAGTTTTGAATAATATACAATAACCTCATAAGCTGATATTATAACACGAGTAATTCTAGACCAAATTACCGGATTAGACAAAATTGTCAACAGTCAATATTGACATCAATAACAACACATTAAGGGGTTTCTTCTTCATTCTTTCAACACACACATGATGAAATCTTGGAATTAGATACATCTAACATCTACCAAAATAATGTTAGAAACACAGAGTGATATCTTCATTTGTCGAGTGGTGCGGATCCAAAAACCAATGCCTCATTACACTAAACTGATAGATTTGACACTTAGACAAATTTCCACACATGAACTTTTCAGACCAAATCATTTTGCACAAATGTCTTCCAAAACACCTCAAGAACCTGTTAGGATTGATCAGAATGATCTACCACAATGTTGACATCAATGAGAATATTGTATCACGTCGTTATGCACCATCCATGCTCATGTTTCCAAACAACATAATCAATGACAGACTTCAACAATCTCTCCAAACTTCCAACAATCTACCCCTTTGTCATTGATGACAACATGCCAAAATACTTTCTCCCTTTGACATCTAGGGTAAAGGGCACCTCTACACCTTGTTCTAACTCTTATCAGAACTCCCCCTGAAAGATGTAGTCATATATACAGTTGGAAAATAATGAATTGACTCTCCCTAGGTCATGTACCAGATCAAAAATAAAAAAGGTACTGAAAAAATTATTTATATTGTCCACATATTTACAAAGAATCTAAACATAAATGCATAAAAATATAAAGAATGAGTCAATTAGAGGTGGTTGACACCTACAACTTCTTCAAATGATCTTTCCAGGCTTGCCTTCCATCTTCCCGTTCATGCTTAGCCTTTGCAAGCAACCTGTTATGTGTTTCAAACTCTAATAGAAGTTCTTCTCCTTCTAGAGTAGCAGGTACCAAATTCATATTCTTTTCTTTATCAAAACCAAGAAGAGCTTTTGAAACAAATACAAATTTGGGATTGACTAGATCCGTTAACTCTCCAAACTATAGGATGATATGTTCTTTTTGTGCTTGTAGTTGGAAGAATTTCTTGTGTAGATCTTCAATTGTATTCCTTGTTATTCCGGTGAGGTCAACAGTCGGGTCATATGTACTAGAGGAAGCATTGATTTGGGATTCAATAGAGTCCATCTCCTTCTTTATGCTTTGTGTGGCTCTAGGCCACTTCATGCCATACTTGTACAAGGCCTTTGCCTCATCTACACATCCCTCCATATCCTTTAACAACTTTGAAAATTACTTGTGTGCAATGGCACATCTCATAGTTACTTCTAGAATTTTCTTATAATTCATTATTTTCTCCATTTCTTTCTCAGCTTCTTCCTTCAATCCAGATGCATAAGTCTTAAAGGAATCAATCATCAATTTGAAGTTTTCCATACCGGATAGTGTGGTGTCAACATTTGATATGGGTATGATCTCTTGGAATGCTTTAACTGCTTCTTCCATCATTTATATGCTCTTTTGATGTGTTTCAATTATTTCTTTTCTAGTGGATGCATGAAACATGTCTCCTATTTGAAGCTTGTGGATGGGAGATATCTTCTCCATATCAACATTTCCTTGATGCATTGGCAACTACAATAGTTGTGAAGACACAATTGGTTGAAAAATAGGTTGTACTCTCAATAGAATTTTTAGAGAATCTCTAGAGGAGCCGAAAGATTCACCTAGAGTCTTTATTGTCTCCACAACCTTTTCCTTTGATTCCTCTCCAACCTTTCCGGAGTCAACTAGTTCATCTTTTTCTACATCTTTGGATGCATCATTATCCTTCTCTTCATCTTCCTCCTTATGCTCTTCTTCTTTCTCTTCATCACCTTTTTCTTCATTATCATATTTCTTTATATTCTCTTCCTCTATAGTGTTTTCAGTATTGGTCAGAGGAGTAGTTTCTTCTTGTGTCAAAGGAGTAATAGTACTCTCCTTTGCAATGTCTTCTCTAATCATTACAACCTTACCATCTCCTTTTGTCATGTCCTCCACTTCCAGAGGAGTGTTGTCTTCTGCAATATCTACATTTATGGCATGCTCATGTTGAGCATTATTTGTTTACACTTCTTCTGCATTTGGTTCCAAAGCATCTATTTCTACATTCATTTCTTCTTCATTTGTTGGTATCATTCCCAGCTTTTGTGCAATCTCTTTTGCCTTGTCATTGCTTTCCTTCTGAATTCTTTCAATGTCATATTTATCTTTTTCCCATAAGGGTTGTAACCCTTTGCTTTGTCCTCAACTCCTTGCTAAATGCAATAGCCAATGTGGCTATGTCATCCTCGGATAATGGAGCACTCACTCTCTCCAAAGCCTCTTCCTTAAGCCTTTCATGCTCTTTTACAACTTCTCTTCTCTTCAATAGAATGTTCCACAAATCTTCAGGTACATGCTTCTTTATGTTCTGCATGTCCACCTCAAGGACAACTATGTACTTGACTATGGCCTCAATTATGGTAGCCTTGTCTACTTCATCTACATCCTTGTATAACGTTTTGGTCTCTCCCAACATATCATTCTGCAGAATACTGTTAAATCATGCCTCTAACTTCATGGGGGAATGAGTCCTTACCGATTCCTTTTGTTCCTCTTTCTTTCTTTCGACCAAAGTCTTATTTGCTTATGTATTCTTCTTCTTCTCTAGAGAAGCCTTATTGGCTTCCTTCTTCTTTTCCCTTATATGGATCTTGAATGCTTCTTTCTCTTTCTCTATCTCCTCTTCACTCTTGGAATCAATTATATCAAATCTTCTCCTTTTAGTACTAGCTTCACCTTGTCAAGCATCACTCCTTCAGTGGACCAATGGGGGTACATCTTCTTCCAATTTTTCCTCTTCTTCTACAACATTTATGTCAATACCCTTCTCTCTCGTAGCCTTTTGTTTAACTCTTTTTCAGCAGGGGCAGTGGGAGGTGCGGTGGTGACAGTTTTCTTCTTCTCTACCCGTGTAGCTTGTGCAACCAGAGGGGATTTCTCCCTTACCAGAGGACTGCTGGTTGTCTTCATTTTCTCTCTAGAAGAAGGTAAAGCCCTGGAGGCCTTTTAGATAGAGGGAGTTGAGGTAGCTATCCTCCCGAATCTTCTTGCACTCTCAGATGCTTCTCCAACACTCATATCTGCTCTAGCTCTTTGTCTAGCATACTGCACACTTTCTTTTGAAAGACCCAATTCTTGTGCATACACATCCACCATATTATCAACATTCTTCCTCATGATAGGTTCTTTTTTGTTTCAAGTGTACTTCCATAGATTTTTCTTCATATGTCCCATACCTTGGTTTTGTGGTATCCTCGAACCTCTTCAATAAAATATCTACAAAACCAATAAGATTTGTCTTTGTTACCTCATAACCTAATTCAAGAACCCAAACAATCCTTGGTTCCACTGCCTCCATAATGCATTCATCTGTAGATAGAAGGAATGTGATATCATTTTTGTATCTTTCAACTATTGTCCTTGGGATTTTCTCTCTCATGCATTCTTTTTTGAAATACTACAAATAAAGCAATAAGGGCATCATCTTGTGCATTGGTATCTCCAAAGCTCCTCATATGATCTGCAATTTGTAGTGCAACAAGTCTTCCACTTATCCAATTTACCTTTCCAATTATGGGAAGCTCCTTCAAGAAATAGAAGAGTAAGCACATAACCAAAGTTCCATACTTAAACATATATTTATTTTCCTTTGTTTGCTTAAAATTATCCATTATTTGTTGCCTAAGCAACTCAGAGGTCATAATTTGCGCCATTCTCTATCATCTCATTTGCCACATTAATTATGGTGGTAGAAACAGAGTTATCCCTATTGGTAAAGTAGATTTTGTAACCAATAACCATTGTAGCATATCTAACAGCTGGGTTTCTAATGGAATTGACAGTTAAAGCTCTCTTATCATGTGTAGCACCAGTTTTCTCCATAACTAATTCATTTTTTATAGACTTCAGAACGGGGATGGTTCTGGTGGAGCATAGACTGGTGACCTCTCTTATCACTTCCTTCGTTATCATGTTAGGCATATTAGTCCAGAAAAGTTGATCATGAACTCTACTCAAGGCCATTTTGATCCACTTGACATCATAATAGAAATTGGGAAACCATTGCCACACATCCAATTTCTTCTCAACTAGGTTTTTATACTCTGACTTTCTAGTGAAATCATCTCTTGTTAACTTATTTTCCCATATATCCCCTAACTTAGTGGGAGGATGTTCTTCCATTTTTCCATGAATGTAAGCCCTAATATCTTTAGTCGGTAAAACCCCGTATGGAATATGTGAGAATGTACCTAACGAGTCATCATCTATGGCTTTCGTTGGATACTTTGAATTTAGGTTGCAGTTTCTCAGTAACCTCTATAACCTTTGGTGTAGCCATTGCAATATAGACTCAAACTGATTTCAAATAAAGATTTATGAAAACTAGGCCACGCAAGATTCACAAAATACCTTTTTACTTTATTCGTCGAATTAGGGTTTCGATGCTCTGAAACTCAAATCACCTTATGCACTTCAAATTCTCTTCTCATTGCTTTGCTCCTCTTCAAATTCCTTTGTGAAATGAATTTACCTTAGTGAATTTTCTTATAACCCTTCGATCTTCCCAAATTCTGCATTAAATGCTTCAAATAGTAAAGCTGGCAACCCCTTTTTTCTATATACACAAACATCTTTTGAAGCTCCTCAAATTTTTGCATTGTCGTATTTTCTTCCACAATCTTCACCAATAGATCAAACATGTTGATCTATATCACATATCTTCATGTTGCAGTCTCAAAAACTCTTCTTTGGTGGGGGACAAAGGATTTCTATTAAAGCTCCCCTAAGCCAAAGCTTTCAGCTTAGTTTTCGGAGGAAACATCTGCACCGGAGGATGGTACAAATTCTTCCTTGAATTTTGTCTCTTCTTTCTTTTTCCAAATCTTTTCCATTTCCTTCTTTGTTTCTTCAAGGTCAATCCTTTTTATTAGTTCATTCCTCTTTATCGGATTATCTTTCCTTATATTTTTGCTTCTGCAAAATTTAGCAATATGTCCAAGTCTACTGCAATTGTGGCATGTGACATTCTTCTGAGCAGTATTCCTTCCATGCATTCTTGATCTACATTGATTAGCTTTGTGTCCAAATCCATAACATGTATAATAGTAACCATTGAAAGATTGAATCATTTTACCATTGTTATATGCATTCATTATTTGACTTTTGCATTCACTTGCTCTATGTCCAAATCTTTTGCATGTAAAACATTGACCAGTAAAGGATGGGGCATTTTGATTCATTCTGCTTCTACATTTCAATGCCTTATGTCCAAATTTATTGCAAGAGTAACAAAAACCATGGGTACCTGTGAGCATTTGGTTGTTTGATCAAAGGTCTTCTAGCTTCATTCCTTTGATTTTGGATCTTACCATTGTTCTTCTTGTCTTCAGTCTTCTTTGGTTCATTGATCTTCTCTTTTGTCTGAGCTACTTTTGATCTTTCACCTTTTTCAAATCCTAAACCACCTTTGTCTTTGGTTGTTTTCTGACCTACAATCATTTGATCAAGCATTGTAGAACTCACCTTGAATTTTTCTTCATGACTCCTTGCTTTCTCCAAATCTGATCTTTGGTTTACCACTTCTTGTTCAAGCCTTATGCATTCATTAGACTTTTTTTTCACCATTGCATTTAGACACTCAACTCTTTTCTTTTCTTCAACTTGCACTTTTAGTTTGGTGATAGTTTCATTTGCTTGGTTCAATTGTTCATTGACTTTCTTATGCCTTTCTCTAAACTTCTTGTTTTTTTCTCTCATTTTTTTGATGCATTCATTTGTTTCTTTGACATTTTCCTTCATATCTTTGTTTTCACCTTCAATTCTTTCTAGATCTTCAAGAGCAACTTTCAGTTCTCCATCTTTGTCAAGCATGCAATCTTCTTCTATGTATCTAACAGCAGGAATCTCTTCTGGAGGAATATGAAACTTTCTATCAGCCATGTGTTCAATCTCCAAGACTTTCCCAAAAAGGTTAAGCTCCTTCTAGGGAACTAAGCTCTGATACCAATTGTTGAACACCTAAAATACTGAGAGGGGGGTGAATCAGTATTTTCTTAAACTAATTAAGCATTAACCATCTAATTACCAAAGCATATTCAACTGTAATAAGGAAAGAAAACATGAAACATCTACATCACATAACACATGAATGCCAGGATTTTTATGTGGAAAATCCAAAATGAGAAAAACCACGGTGAGGGTTAGCTCACAATATATTATAACTGGTTATGTATATTTACAGAAATGCTCACTATAGGTGGACTCACTATCCACAAAGAAAAAGATATGAGAGATGGTGGTTCACATCCTATTTTTGAACTATTACAATTTGCATCTTTCATATGCATGAAATATAGTTCCATTGAAGCTCAATAAACAATCTTTATCTGATTCAAATTCAACACTCAACCATGATCTTCATTCGTACAACTTTGATATTCAACTCAACATTCACAACTTAACTTCACACTGCTTTGATCAAATTCACATCACATGTATCATATATTCATCACACATTACCCGAAACATCAAAAACAATTCATCTTATACATCCACATCAACATAACATCAATTAGGTCGACCTAATTAGATGTAACAGTCAAAATACAACTTGGCTCCAAAACTTATCATCCACACAACACGCCACAATTCAAAACTCAAAAAACCTTAAGATAGATCGACATGGACCTATAATAGATCCCACATAAGACAACAATACTTATTCATCCTTCGCATAACACCAAACGTGTTAGGTCAACACGGCATAAGACCTAAACCAAAAATCCTTCAACTGTATATCTACATCTCGACACATCGTCCTCAAAACTCAATGCCATATGGAATCCATGCTCTACTGACATATGACAACTTACCTCCAAAACCACAAGGTCAATAACTCATTCATGGAGAAGGTCAGATTCTCTCACTCAACTGTATTGTACAAAAAGATAACTATGAACTGCCATGCCAAACTTTGTTATTCATATCTCTCAAACCTCTTATCCAAACATGATGAAATATTGGAATTAGATACATCTAACATCTACCAAAATAATGTTAGAAGCACAGAGTGATATATTCATTTGCGGAGTGGTGCAAACCCAAAAACCAATGCCTTGTTACAATGAACTGGCAAATTTGACATAGACAAATTTACACAATCTAAACTTTTTGAACCAAATCATCTTGCACAAATGTCTTCCACAACACCTCAAAAACCTGTTAAAGACTTATCAAAATGATCTACTACAATGTTGGCATCAATGACAACACTGTATGACATTATGTACCATCTATGCTTATGTTGCCAAACAACATCATCAATGACAAACTTCACTAATCTCTCCAAACTTCCAACAAATTCTACCTCTAGCTCCTTTGAGCAATGCAACTCACCTTCTTTTACTAGCATAGGTTTCACAACTAATGCATAACACTCCTTCAAATCCTCAACCTCCTTCAAGAATTGCTTGGCTAATAAGAACATGATGCATCTACCCCAACTTTTGATGGCTTCAACTCAAACTTTATTCCATCCTTGGTGATGGTGCACACACCATACTACCATGCATATGTATCGATATAAATCACATCACACCATTCCTCATCCACTAACCCTTTCGCAACCATGAAACACATTAAGGATTAGGATGTGTTATTGCTTTCAGTCTAACTTCTTTACAATCTTGGTGGATACTAGGTTATATGTGCTTCCTTCATCTATTATCATCTTATACAACTTTCCACTTGATTTGCACCTAGTACAAAGGATATTATTCCTCACCTATAGTTCTACATCATCTCTAGCAAGTTTCAACAAGACCTTGAGCAACATCAAGTTTCTGCACCTTTTGGTATTATATTTTTTGTTTCACTTTTTTATTCATCACACCCTTGAGCAATGTGCATTCTCTTCTTAGCACATCCATATTTTTTCTATTTCTAGACATTCAAATGCCTTTTGGCTTACTTCATTGCATATAAAATAGGTACTACAAAAAGTTTTTCCATGAGCTCCCTTGCCTTTGCCTTCCCTTTTCTTGGAAGTCTTCTCATCTCTAGAGTGTTGTATGCCACCACTACCATTGCCCTTACCCTTTGTTTTTTCTACTTTTTGTACAACTTCTCTACCCTCAATGCAAGCTTCTAAGCACACTCAATGAATTCAATTGGTAACAAACAAATCTCATATTGAATTTCACTCTACAACCCACTTAGATATTTAGACACCTTCTTTATGCAATCCTATATGTAACTTGCTTAGATGCCAAGGCTATAAAACTTCTCAATGTACTCCATAGTCATTTCTTTCTACCATACATTTTAGAATTTGTAGTACTTTAAATTATAATTTGTAGGGAAAAAATTACCATTCAATTAAGCCACCATTATATTCCATTTGGTATTCCTTGGCCTATTATATTCTACCATGTCTTTTTGCACATTGTCCCCCCACAAGGCCACATGTCCCTTGCACCTAATGGTTCCATACTTGACTCTCTTAAAATCTTTAATCGATTGAAACTCAAACTACTTGTCCAACTCATGAATCTAATCCAACCACCCTTTCATGATCTAGATCTCTTGAAAAACAAGGAAGCCCAAACCTAGGTTTCTTTCTTGCTTTCATCAATGCCTTAGCAAATTTATTGTCCTTAATTTTTCTCTTGAACTATAAAGCAAATTTATTATCCTTAATTTTTCTCTTGAACTATAAGCTTCCACATCACATGGTTCTTGGACTATTATTTTATTACCACATGCATCTTCAACTTCAACCATTCTTCACCTCCATGCAATTTGAAGGGCTCCCTACATTGCTTCAATAGCTCTTAGAATGCCAACTAGCTCACCGTCCTACCACTATCTCTCATCTGCCTCATCATGTTGTCCTCTATAATTTTGGCCACCTCTTCTTATGTTGTTCACCTTCTCTTATGACTAACTTGCAATACAACTCATACACAAGTTTTTGCTATGGGATCTCGCTCCTTCGGTTCCTCTTGTTTAGCTTCTTGTTCCTAATATTCAATTAGTTTTTGCACTTTTCGGGTAGATTTGATTAGGCATAATAACAAGTTTAGATTGATCAATCATCAAATAATGACTATATTAATGAAGGTTGTCATCTACAAAACATTGCTCATTATTATAAGTAAAAAATAATCACTTTTAGGGTAGATTGATTAGGCATAACAACAAGTTTAGATTGATCAATCATCAAATAATGACTATATTAATGAAGGTTGTCATCTACCCAACATTGCTCATTATTATAAGTTAAAAATAATCTTTGAAATCTAGATAATAGAGTCCCCATGGCATGGTTACAAGTGTGACATATTAACTTCATAATAGGTTATAAGCTAATCACCAGTTAAGTGTCACATGAAATGGTGAATTTATAGTAATTGAACTAATTGAAATAAGAAGCCAAAGAATGCCCATCAATTATCAACCAATATACATTTAATTTTGTCATATCCACATTCACATGTTTCAAACAATACTCTATGCATACATACAAGTACCATTTTCAATCAAAGCATAAATATTGTATGTTCATGCTTCACCACAATATGTAGAGGTAATTGTTCATTAATAATTGAGGTGAGCAAAAGCTCTACATCAAGAAATGAAACAGCATCGTTAAGTTGTGACCCAATGGACATAATCAAGTAAGTCATTATTTGTAGAGTATTGGATTGGACTCATCTCCTCTAAAGCTTTTTACATTGTCTTAATATATAGTAGATTAACTTAGATCCCACATGATATCTTAGCTTATGTGTTTTAAAAATTTATTAAATCACAATGATAAACAAATGTAACCTAAGATAATGAGTTTATATATATAATGCTTTGAAAATTAAATAAATGAATAGTTGTACTTAGCTCTTAGCTTGATGTAGAAAGATAATCTCACAAGTAGTGCCAAACAAGTTCATTTGTGCAATATAGAATTATTACATGTTTGATAAATGCATTAAAATTTACATATTATCTCAATCTATATCACTTTCTAAACGCAAATCAACTTTATACATCAACAAAATCAATCTTGCCCTTGTAAATTGATCCTTCTATATGTTATATGTAATAGTATTTAGTCTTGAAAATTGTTCACCTATATTTCTAAACTTGCATAAGAATTTGGTTGTGTTGTTGAAAGATTGCATAATTGAGACAATCTCTATGTCAAACTTGGAAGGATGTCCAATCATCATCTTTGAGCAATAATTGGAGACAAAAAGTAGGCATGCAATAAGCCCTAAAATGTTAATGTAGTGTTAATGTCACTAGATTTTTTGACTCATTAATGTGTGCAAAGAGGTGATTATTCCATATATTTAATAGATGTTTAAAAGAATTTTTGTTAGTTCTTGACTACAACATCAAAGTTACAAGTAAAATGATCACACACCAGGGCAACACATTAAGATTAACTAAAGGGAAAACAAACAAGTCTAAATTTAAGGATCAATTTCCACTATTGAACGATTGACCTAGTTAAGATTTGTAAATTGTCAATCCAATTTAGGATAGAAAATAAACAACATTGAAGAAAGAAAAACCATTCCTCAAAATAAGTGCAAATAAAAGTATAAATAGATCAAAATTATATGTCAACTTTCAATAAAAATCACATCACTTATATATTGGTCATTACATACATAAAAGATAAACCTAAAAACATACCAAAAAATATAATATACAATTTTCACCAATAAATTTCTTTATTTTTTTCCCCTCATAGTCATAATAAATATTGTTTTTTCCCCTCATAGTCATAATAAATAAACGTACATTAAAACTTTTTAAATAATTTCACTCTGAATATTAAGCTATCTGATGTAGAGCAATCATAGCCCTATATTTTACGATACGAATGTGATACTTTTGTTTTCCTACAATAAAAGATTAACATACTTTACTATACTATCATCCATCATAAATGATCAATTATTTTAAAATTTTCATCAATTTAGACAACCAACCTGGCTATACCATTGCCTTGACTAGGAAAGGCTTTGTAAGTTGTAAATGTGAACCATTTGAGCATGAGAAAATATGCAGGCCATGATGGCAGATTTAAAAAACCCTCTTCCATCTGGTGTTATGAGCCCAGAAGACTATAAATCCCTCCCCTGTATCATAAAGAAAAGAACTCAACTGCTGCGCAGCAGGTCCTATAATTATCATATTAATGCATAGCTAATAAAAATGTATTGGTATTAGACAGATTGCCAACATATAATTTAGGTTCATATTATGAAAGCCCATAATTCAGTTGACAAGATAATTTATGAAGATCCATAACTGACACCATATATATATATATATATGATCCCCCATTTAACCTACAAGTACAGGGTTATAAGAAAAAGCATATATATATATATATATGATCACCCTGATCACCCATTTAACCCACAAGTACAGGGTTATAATAAAGCTCACCAAACTCTCTAGAAATCTGAATTCTGATTTCCATCATATTCCATTCTAGAAGGAAAAAAACTGCTTTTCAGAAAGAATTTGAGATTAGTACCAGAAACATGATAAATCTGAGTTCCCTCTCCGATCAAGCTCATGTTGAGGGCTTTCGAAACTTCATGGAAGCAGCTAGGAACTAGAAAATCATTTTCTTATTGTTCGGAGACAATAAGAAACTGTTACTTAGACCCCTAATAAATGTATTCCAGTCTGCTGAATTATTCATTTCAAAGCTACCTATCACACCAGATATTTTTCTACATATCTCCAGATTTGATGCTCTGAAAAGATGTATAAATTACATAAAAATAAAGCTAAACATACATGAGCGTCGAGGGGCTCTGCTTCTCGTTGAAAAATACAGGCGAATAAAGTACACAATATAGTTCCAAAACCCTAGCCGCACAACGATTCGGATCACGGGCAGCCGTCAGTTAACGGAAATCCGTAGTCTTTCTACTGGCATGAGGAAGTGCATTACCCTTCTCATCGTAAAGAATGAGGCCGCTGAAGGTGGGAAGCTCGCAGCGCTCGCCCATGATAATCTTCTTCTGCCACAAGGGCGGCGGCGTGGCAACAGAAATCCTCCTTCCTTCCTCTGCCTGGCCCAGAAACGAAACCTCGCCTTCGTCGTCCTTAGCACTTCTTCTAAACGCTCCCTTTCTAACGGCGCTCAACATTTTGCTCCGCATGGCCTTCCATCGGCCACTGGGACTCGAAACCGTGACCTCCCTCTTACTTACCACTGACTTGGCGCACAGGGCCACCAGAAACGCCACCACGCACAGCCCCGCAACAGCCGCCGTGAAAAGCCGGGCGCTCCTGCGTTCAATCCCGACCAAGAAAGCCCATCGCAGAATCTCCATCTCTACAGATTCTGTGACCTACCAGGCCATTCGCATTTCAGCTTTGCCAGTTAGGGTTTCTTGGCAGCGCTGTTTTATGGGTATTAAAGCCATTTATGGCGGCGTCCACAAGAGTATTTTGGTCTTTAGTGTCCAAGCATGTGAGCTGCCGTCCACAAATTGAATTACTCTGCTGTCGGATAGTGACGTCAGTCTTAGGTTCGAATCTAGCCTCACGCACGCAAGGATGTCTTTCGGTCCCTTCCACCAGTAGAAACGTCTGTGGGCTGGACTATGTTTTTTTATTTAGGAGCCCCTTCCCCACTCTCACTTCCCTTGCCAGATTTGGTTCCATCGAACAATTTCATCTGAAACAGGGCTCAAAAGTTTAGCACGTACAGTAGTTGTCATAGAATTAGTATATTTAAAGTTTAATAAGTTGAAAGGTATAGTATTATAATTCTGATTGAAGATTTTATAGTTGAACATATATAAAAGGGTTTGTTAATAAATGTGATTGAAGATTTTATAGTTGACCATATATAAAAGGGTTTGTCAATTATTTTTAAAATAATAAATTTGTGATGGATATATTAACATAATATGATTTAATGTATATTTATTTGTTATTTTTTAGGAGGTCTATAATGACACCTCAACAAAAATCATGTTCATGATACAAGTTGAGGAGTCGTAATAATTGTGAAACAGAACATTTAAATTGTCCACATCCCTCATTGTTTGATGATATGAATTTTTAG
This sequence comes from Sequoia sempervirens, assembly GCA_007258455.2. NCBI lineage: Eukaryota > Viridiplantae > Streptophyta > Pinopsida > Cupressales > Cupressaceae > Sequoia > Sequoia sempervirens. The sequence goes on along the minus strand of VDFB02270651.1, from coordinate 285,935,576 downwards.
TATGTGCATTGTACATATGTTGCTATGTAAACCAATAAAGTTCCTAGTTTATTGATAACTTGGTAAGATGGGCTTCTACTAAATTGGCAAGTGTAACAAGAGTTTTTAAGAAGGGTCTTTTATTACATGTACTATGTACAGATTCTATTGTAATTGATACAACTTAGAAATAAAGTTGAGAGAATCAAGCAAAAGTATTTTTTCTATAAAATTTTGATAGTATTTTTTAATATTCATATACTAAAAATTAACAATAATAGTTATTTTTCCTTATGTTATTGCCCTATGTTGAATGAAATGATAATTTTAAGTATTCTCTTGAAACTATTTTTCCTTGCATTTTAAATATTTTCTAGCAAAGACAAATGAAATGAAAGTAATTTTCTACTGCTTTTGTTTTCACTAAAGTTGAAATCTTTGAAATAAATTATGTGTTAAAATTTCAACTCTATTAATATCACTTGTCTCGTTGAAATGACTTTAGTAATATGGTGGGGTGGGTGTTGAACAAATGTACAGTGCAAATTCACTAAGAGAACAACATGTAATGTAGGGCATGCAATCAAAACATCGAGTCATCTTTGTATTCAAGGAAGTCATTTTTATACACATTTAATTAAAAGATAGATTATAATATAGTGTTGATACTAATAATTAATGTATTTCATTTCAATTTCATTTTGAATGGTGATTCCCAATTTTCAACAATCATTTTAATTTTAATAGGGAAAGAAAGCATGAGATGGGTGTTGACAAAAACCCAATGCTATCTAATTGCATATTGGATTTTGAGTACATGTAAAGTCATGTTACTCATTGTTTGGATTGCACTTAATGTATTTGTTGCTACTCTCTTTTCTCTAATTATGTTTGCTTGCAGTTTTAATTATTTGTTGGAGTTTCCCTTTTCAATCACTTTCTATATAATATACCCTTATTGTTGGAGTTTCCCTTTTCAATCACTTTCTATAGAATATACCCTTAAGCTCTACCCCCTGTGACATTTCCACAAAGTTGGTGAATATCTTGTGAACAGCTAAAGAAAATTCAAAGATAATATCTTCATTGTTGAAAATATGGGTAAAATATTACAAAGTAACTTATGATTATCTCTCATTGTCACTAATGCTTTCTCTATCACCAAGTAAGAAAAGTAAAACCAACTAAATAAAGTTCAAAGATAATATCTTTGTTGTTGAGAATTTGGGTAAGTGATTAGAAAGTTAAATATGATTCTCTCTTATTTTCACAATCACTTTCTCTACCACCAAATAAGAAAAGTAAAACCCCACTCTAAATTGCCCAATCATGCTTACATCCATCCATTGGGACTCAATATGCTTGAGTCCTAGCTCCTTTGTGCATTTAGGCATTATTTTACCCATCACATATAACCAATCTAAGAAATCTTTGTATAGGTCTCTATTTGTCAAGTTTTCCGAAGTGTTGTTCTTCTTCATCCCCCATGTGCCTATCATAAGTTGGAAGTTGTAAAAGACTAAGAAAATCCCAAGTTTGGATGTGTTTTGGTCATTTATATATGTTTTTACAGAGTTATAAAGTTTCCCTTCTTGGCATCCCTTTCCTCCAAACTCCACCTCTTCATTTGTCCTTGTTGAAGTATCAAGCCTTCTCATCTCAACATGTCATTCTTCCAACCCCCACACTTTAACACTTTACATTGTTTTATCTTTCAGAGCTAGAGTTTTGGTCATCTTATTGCCTACATGGATTTTGGTATGAATTCCTTGGTATCCACAATCCCCAACTTCCAATGGATCCCTTCATTCTTCCCTTTTCCTTCACTTCCTCTCTTTTATGAGATCTTGATTGGGATCTAGATTATCCCCATTCCTCCTGTCCCCTTATCCACTTCACTCCCTCCTTGCAAACCTTTGTTCCCTCATTCCTCTCCATTATTGTAGAATTCAAAGGTAGATCAAGATATTTCCCCCTTCCACTTCATTCACTTCTAGTATCCAATTCCTCAAGTTTTCCCCACAAGATCCCTAGTTCCACTCTTGTGGAATCCTAATATCCATCTAGACATGTCCCATTCCCTCTCACCTCTATACCTTCCTTCAATTCCTGCAAGTCTTCCATTTTCTCCCTTTTATAAGATTCCCCAACACATTTAAATATTTAGACTCCTAAATATCTTGTTTTGTATCCACTTCCATCATCCACTTTTGCACCTTTTTTTGCAAAGTGCTCTAAGGCCTTTTTTGTACTTATTATTTCCTATGTGGAACTTATCCTATATTTTTCCTTCCAGATAGACATCTCATCCTAATGTACACTCTCAGACAATTCCCTCAAGTGCATCCTCCAAATGATCCATTCACTCTTTTCTCCCTTTATTTCTTTAGACTTTAGTATGGTCATTCCTCTATCCACTCTCTGCATTTGATTTAGACCTAAAATACCATATCATGTTATGATGTTCTATTCATAATCTAGTTTTTAAAAATCTTTTTAGACACATCTTAGTCGCTCCACCCACTCACAAACCTACACAAAACTTCCATTAATGCCCAATTTGACCTTACAACTACCAATTGGCTTTCCCACTTAGAAACTCACACTTTTCCCAACGATGTGAATCCAAAATTCAAAACTAATGGTGGATGATGAAGAATTCCATATCTCAATGAATGCATTAGTTTTAATTTTAGACGAAGGTTATCTCTATGCAATCTCCAAGCCCCCATTTTGATAGATTTCATGGGATTTCAATTTTATCCACATGAAACATTAATGGAATTCAATCCTGAGCCAATTTTTTTGTTGCACAAGCAATTGCCACTGCACCAAAAGATTGGCTTATTAATGCCCGATACAACCACCAGATTTATACAAGATCCAAGATCCATAGGAGGTGGTTAATCCATGTCACAAACATAAGTGCCTCGTTACACAACACAAGGAGACTAAGGGCGAAACTCTTGCAACAATCCCCCCAGTGCAAGCGAGGGGTTTAAACCTGTGACCTCAACTCTGATACCAATTGTTGAATGAATAAGACAACTAAGAGATGGGGTGAATCAGTTATATCAACTTAAAACACCAAAAACCCTCAATGGTAATTAGATCCACAAGCATTCATTAAACCCTTATTCTATTATAGTCACTAGTAGAATTTGGGAAATAAATGACTATGTGACTAAAAAATTTAGTCACGTGACTAACACTAGTAGAATTTGTCAAATAAATGACTAATTTGATCATCATAAGTGACTAGTTTAGTCATTGGGTAAAATCATAACTAAATAATTGGTCAGACAAATAAAAATGACTAAATAAATGACTATTACTCCTCTATTCTTTTTTCTTTTGAATTTGATCATAATCCATAGAGCTTAAGCCCCCATCATGGGACCTCTACCTAAGTGGGCTATTTGGCGGCCTAAGTTGCTTGGTGCACCAAAAATATCTATTTGCATGGAGGGCATTGCCTCTCGGTGCAGTCTTAAGGCCTTCACATATTTTATAAAAAAAATTAACATTTACATTCTTTAACTTTTATTACTCATTATGTTAGTGAATCATTGATGTTTTTAACTATGATTTGAAGCCAGATTGATTTTCCTATTGTGTTAGCATGTCAAATGTATCAAAGAGCAATTGTGGTCAATTTCACTAATAAAATATGATTGAAATAATCCAATTGCATTTTGAGGGCTATCTTTCATTTCAAAACACAAATAAAGATGACTAAATAATTAGTCACACAAATAAAAATGACTAAATAATTGGTCACACAAATAAAAATTAGACAATATGATATTATAGTGGTTAATTAAAAAAAATTGAATTGCAGAAGTGGATTGTATTATAATATAATATAATATATATAATATATATTACATAATATTATATTAAATACTAATATAATAATACTAATATTGTATTATTATATAATATATATAATAATATTATTATATTATAATATTATATTATTATATAATATATATAATAATAATATTATATTATAATATTATATTATTATATATATATATAATATTATAATATAATATATATAATATTATAATATAATAATACTATTATTATATTACAATACAATATATTATAATATAATATGATATTATATAATATATATTATTATATAATATTATATAATAATATAATAATATAATATTATATAATAATATAATATTATATAATAATATAATATTATATAATAATATAATAATATAATATTATAATATTATATAATTATATAATATTATATAATTATATAATATTATAATATTATAATACATTATAATATTATAATACATTATAATATTATAATACATTATAATATTATATAAAAATATAATATTATAATATATTTAAAAGCGAGAGATTTAATTTTGAAATAAAAATCAAATGAAGTAAAGAAACAGGCAAGTGGGCTATGGTATTTGATTTTTCTAATAAAAATCATAAAAGGTGCCTATTTTCTTTAATACAATGTGAAAAATCAACCATTTGGCCTAGGGTAATGAAAAAACCCTAAATCAAAAAGAAATTGAACTCTAATCTCATTCCATTGTTCACTTGTATTTTTGGAGAAGAAATTGAGCGTGGCCATGCCTCAATAGGATTTGAGAGTCCAATGGTGACTCATTCTACTGTTTCTGATGATTTTCTTGAAAAAATCCTACAAGGTAAGTCTTTGGTTTTGAAACTGAAAAGTATTCTCCATTTTGAAGCATTTTATCGAGATCACTTGGCCGTGACTGAGTATTTTTCTATTGTATTTCCTTTGCTTACCATTTGTTGATATCTCTCCTCTTTGTTTGACCTCCATTGGAGTATCTTTGAGGCTCATTTCTGACGACTTTGGAGGGTGTCTCCTTTATGTTATCCTGAATTTTTGACACGTTTTAAAATTTGGATAACCAATCAAAATTTTCATGAAACTTGAAGGTTTTCTTCTCTATGGCACGCATTACGAGGTGAATAGAGTGGTAAATCTCAGTTTTAGGTTTATAAACCTTTGGGCTACTCTTTTTTCCTCTTTCGTTTCCGTTTTTGTCAATTTATGAGTCTTTTTTCAGTATGTTTTTGGTCAAAATCGGGTTTTTGAAGTAACTCAGCAAATAGGGAAATTTTGACTTAAAAGCAAAATTGCTAAAACTCTTAAAAATTCTGAAATTGCTTAAGTGAGTCAAAAATCCGAATTTGTTAAGAGTCCTCATTTTTGACAAAAGTAAAATTGCGTTGATATCTTAAAAGCCTGATTTGCTTTAAGCAAAATTGTTATTTGATAAAAAAGGTCTGATTTTATTTAAAACATTTGCAAAAGCTTCAAAAAGGCCCGAATTTGTTTTAAATGAAATTGCTTAATGATTTTAAAAGCCCGATTTTAGTTTTTGATGATATTTTATGTTGCAATGAACTCTAAAAACTCTGATGCTGTTCTGATTCGAGCTATTTGAATCCTTTTTTGTTTTGACTTCCCTATTTCAAGGAGATTTCATCGACCTTAAAGCTTGAAGTTCGGATTTTTATCACTAAATAGTCAGTTCTCTTTCATTTTCTGAACGCGCCTAGGGTTTTACCATCGCTATTTTCATTTGCAACTTATTTTCAGGTATGTTCTTTATTTTCTTTGTTTCTTTTTAAATGTCTTCTGTTGTTTATCATGTTTCTATGAAAAACGCATTTTATTTTCTTGCGTTTTATCTTTATATCCAACGTCTTTTTTTAAAAAAAAATGCCTTGAATTATTCGCGTTTTTCTTTAAACGTTTTTGCATGTTTTTCTGTTTTACATTAGACGTCTTCTTCGTCTGCCTGTTATTCTCTCACATTTGTTTATATAATGTACTTATCATTATCCGCCTTTATAAAACGCATTTTTACTGTCATTTAGTCTGCCCTCATTCAAAACGCATTTTTATCATTTGCCCTTCATACCACGCGCCCTCCATTTCCCTTCATCCCATCGAAATTTGCCTTTCATATCCTTTCATACCTTCATTCTTAAACTCCATATTAAATGCATTTTTCATTTTCCAAATGCCTCATACAAAATGCGTTTTTCATTATGCCATTTCAGCAATAAAGTTTTCACTTCTTTCTGTTTCCATTCATTCACTAATACCATTTCGTTTCCATTTATCCACTTCAAATCCTCCATTGTCATTTTCCACAAAATATTTCACTTTGAGACTTATTTCGGGTTTTGAGAACCAAATATGCAAATCGGGGTTTACAGCCAAAATTACAATTTTATAAAATTGCAAAATTGTAAAATTGTCAGATGTCCAAAAAATCCCGACTACCTTTTATAAAATTGCTATAGTCATTGAAAAACCCAAAATGCCTTTAAAAAGCTCAAAAGGTGAACTTTTTAAAACATGATTCAAAATCCAAGCCAAAAATCTCTTTGTCTTGCTGTTTCAAGAAGACAAAACGTTGTTTTTTACTGCAATCATTCCATCAAGTTCTGAATTCGTCTTCACCATTCACTTTCCATCATTTTTCTAAAGACCATTTCATCGTCCTAGGGTTTGAGTTTCACCATGTCCACTCACATTGATGTTGATGATGTTCTAACCTTATGGGGTTTTCACCGCAGTCTTGTAGATTCCTGTTCAATGACAGACGAACCAACTTCTCCAATAAGCAAAAAGATGAAATATAAATTTGATAAGTATCAGAATGAGATTTCCCCATCTCACGTAGTTTCAAATATTGACGAAATCAAGAACACAGAAATTGGGCATGTTGATATGTCCGAGTTTCTTGGGAGAGCTGAGAAATCTACTTCTCCTGACATGCAGAAATTGCTGAGAAGTCATATTCATCTGGTCTCTTCTTTTCCTGTTGCTGCTCTTGAACCTGAATTCGTTCTTGCATGTGCATCTCGTTTTGACAGTCAATCTAGAACTATCAAAGACGATGATGGTAACGTAGTTATTAGACTAGATGCTAAGACAATCAACAGAATTTTCAGAGTTCCTGATGCTACTACATATTCAGAGATCACATTGAAGAGTGCTCACAAACATTTTGAGCAGAAAAAGAATGATTGTATCAAACATATCAATTCTAAGTGGCTTCTCAAATCACGACCTTGTGTGACCCGGATACCCAAATTGTATCGGTCTGATTTTAAAGAAGAAATTAATGATATGATCACTCTCCTGAGCAGAATAGCAGGGTTGAAGGTTTCCAATGTGTTTGAAAACTGGATGTATAAGTTCATGGTGGTTATTAGAAAAGCACAACATCCAATATTTTGGGGTGAGATAATCAGTGACAGTTTGTGTGAACAGCTTGCACAGGTTCCTACCACTCTTACCTTCTACATGAACTCATACTTGGTTTATATAGCAGCTTCGTTGAGGCATTTTCCAGGCCTATCTCCTCAAGGTGACAGATCATTAGTGCCTGTATGGGAGTATTATGATCAGCTGACTTTAAAACCAAGCCGGGCACATTATAGAAGAGTTCAAGATGCTTTCTTTGGTCATTTTATGTGTTTATTTGACAAAGCATTGGTAAATAACAGGGTATCTGAAGCAGCTTGGAATAAAGTAAATGAGTATGGCTGCTTGTTTCTTCAATTCCCTACCTTCACTTATATGAGAGTCGGATGCTTTGAAGACCAACCTTATATGCTTCCAAGGTATCCGACAGATAAGATTATTCTGATGGAGCTAGGAAGGCAGTTGATGGCAGTGCATGCACGTCAAGCTACACAACACAAGACTGGAGTTAGTATTTCATCACATAATCCATTGATAATCGGGAGGTATTCTTTGACAACTTCTTCAAGAGCCAAAGCAATGGAGACTGAACTTCAGGAAATAACATTGAAAAGATTTCAGGCCAGAATGGATTTTGATTATAGAAGGATGAAAGACAAAATTAAAAGAGCCTTCACTCATGTCCACCACATTGAAGACATTTGGGCAGACCTCCGGATAGAAAAAGATATATACAGAATGGATTATTGCAGGCTCACAGTGGAGCAAATTGTTGATCTGAATCTAACCTTAATTCCAGAAGGAGTAATTGATGATAGGCAGGTTTTAGATCCTGAATATGAAGAACAAGCAGTTGCTAATGCCCCCATTCCTGCAATCCAGTGGTCTCAAAAGGAATCTGTCTCTATCTTTGATAGGTTTCAATTGGTCTTGGCAAACACCAACACTTGGCTCAAAAGCATAGGTGTCAAGACTATTAAAATCAGAGTTAGGGCTGAAGATGATCCAGCTGGTCCTAAAGGATTGAAATCAGAAATTAGAGAGAAATCAAAAGAAGGAGCTTCCTCTTCAGGTACTATAATTAAGTTGAAGGTAAGCCGAGCTGTGGAACAACCATTGGAAAAGGAAACACTAAAGGGGAAAGAAGTTAATAAAATGCAGATTCAAGTTTTGGATCAGCAAGAAGAAGATGAGGTTCTTGAAACCTCTACCATTCTAAGTGAGATAACTCCTCACATTGAAGCTCCAATACCAGAATCAGCCATATCTCCTGTGTCCCCTATCGACAGTGATGTTGATTCCTTCTCCACAGTATTTGTTCCTTCTATCTCACCTCAAGAGGCTAGTCATCAGTCATTATCAATAATGAATACTCCCATAAAAAGCTTGCCCAATAACTTGGAGAATATTTTTGATGCAAATCCAATTTTTCCAACCATGTCAGAAATAACTCTCCCAGAGATAGATACATCTGTAGCGAGTTTTGATTGTTTCATGGCTGATTCTAGTCGTAATTTGTCTTCTGAACAAAATATAGTTGATGTACAAACTGAGGCACCATCTAGAATTTCAGTTGTAACACAAATTGAGACTGCAGTTGCCATTTCAGATGTGACAACCTTGGATCTTCCTCCATGGTTAAATTCAATTGCTCCCAAAAGAAAGAAACAAGCAGTGTCTCCCGATGTTTTTGATTTCCAAAAATTGAAGAAATCAAAACCAATGGTTGCAAAGAAGGCAAAAACAGTCTCGCAAGTGTTTGTTGACAGCAATAAAATGAAATATGCTGAGATTGCAGAACCTCTTGTTGACAAACCACATGAAGAAATGCAAGTGTCTGATTACAGGTTCACTAGGGTGGAATTGGGTAAGCAAACTCATGCTAACCTAATGCAAGATGCTCAGAGTTCAGTTACAATTTTGGCACAAAGCTATAATGAACTTCTAGCCAAAAAGGAAAAGCTCAAGGAGGATAATGATCAGCTAGTTTCAGTTATTCAAAGGATTACTGGATCATCAGAAGCAATTGATTCACTATCTTCAGTCCCTCCTAATCAATCAGTCAGACGATTAGAGAAAATTGCACAAAAGGCCAAAGCAGTTGATTCATGGATAACTCAGCTCATTGATCAAAGCATTCCAATGATTGAAAAGACGTTGCAAGTTCTAAACAATGTCAGAATAGCAAAGATAAAATTAAATCAAACTTTGGAAGCTTTCAAGCAAAGTTTGGAATCGCTTGAAAAGGATTTAAAAATCTGCCATGAGATAGATCAAGTCAAGTTACAAATTCTATGCAGCAACTCAATCCTACCAAATAGAGAGAAATACATAGAATTTGAAGAACTTATGACAAATAAGTCATTAGTTATTCAAGACCTTATCAAAGATATCCAAGCTACTCTAGAAATGAATGATGAAGTTCAGCAGGATATTCTTTCAAGTTTTGAGAAAATCCCTTGTACAGTTTTAAATCATGAAGGTGAATTACTTGCAGCTGATTTAGTTACTACAGAAATGACAGCAAATCTTCGTCAACAATTCGAATCAAAGCAATTTACCATGGATTCGATTCAAAAATTTGTTAATCATCAGATAATCCTTGATAAAATGCAAACTTCTTATGAAGAACATAGACTTGCAACAATCAGATATTTTGATGTAATCTTGAAGACTGTTGCAGTAGCCAAGAACACACTAGGCCCCGATGCAAATGAATTGCAGATGATCATCAGCAAATTCTTGTCTTTCAAAGATAGGAATGAGACAAATTAAAATATTAGGTTGTTTTATGTATTTTTACTTTCGACAAAATATATGTAAAAACAAATTTTGCAATTGCAAGTGTTCTTTCCTTGCAATTTTGAAAAATGTAATTACATGTAAGATCTTACAAAACAAATCACAATTTGGATTGTAATTTTGAATAAGTCAATTGCAATTAGTTATCGGTTGAGAGATTTTCTCAAGTTTGTTGAGATCCTCCCACCTTTTTCTCCAGACCTTCCTCCTATAAATACTTGAGGGGTCTATTGTAATCTTTTATCTTTTTGGCAAGCAAGAAAACTCTGCAGAATTTTATACTCATAAAGTCTTTGAGCTTTATAGTTGATAATTGTGAATTTTCAAGTAATATCAAGAAGCTGAAATTTCAGACTTTGAGCTGAATTCTCATTTTGCATCCTTCATGTTCTTATGTCATTTTGGAGCATTATTTTGTGATTACTTGAGAATTGTGGAATATTGCTGAAGAGAGATTCAATTCAAATATCTGCAGTCTTTGTGTTGTAAATATGAAGATTGAATTTGTAGTTAGTATTAGAAATTGAGAACAATTGCAAGTCTTTGTGCTCGTATTAATTCTCATTTAGAATAATCAATAGATACTTCGTAGTTACAAACTTTGTGCTGTTTTATGTTGTATATTTTTATTAAGTAATCATTCTGAAAAGGGTAGATAGGATCTCATTCCTCAAGACTTTGCGCTTATTGGTTGTTTTCTCGTCCCAGAGGAAGTAACGGAAGTCTTTGTACTTTCAGGAAACTTTATTTTCTCTTTCTTAATTCCACTGCATAGCTGCTGTAATAAGTTTTATCAACATATACTGTTTCTTTTCTGTGAAGAGAAAAGAACATAATCTTTCCTGAAATAAGAGGAACGATTGTTGTCCTACCCATTTAGTTTTGTTTAGTTAAAGGGGGAGCCTTCCCTTAATTAGGAGAGTTTAATCTCACGTGCTGTGGTTGAAATCACAATTTTGTATACTTTCACAAGAATACAAAATTTCCAACCAACACTTTACAACAATCTTGTGTAAGTTTCATTATTCTTATCTCTTAAATTTCTATGAGAATAGGTTCGATTTGAGCTCAGGAGAGGCAATATGATAAAAACCCTTGTATCTCCCTATGCAAATCTTGATGGGTTACTTTCTTTCTGCAAAAAATGTAAAACTTTGCACTCTCAACTTACTATTTTCATTATTTTTAGGGTTTTATGCGTTCTAATGGTTGCGGCCTTCATAGCATTCTGGGTATTTTTCATTTTGTTTGTTTTCTCTTCCTCATGGTTGTGGCAGAGACCCAATACTCAATAAAACAAACTTTTGTATACTTGACGTTTCCACAAAGGAAACTCCAAAAATTTACATATTATAAAGAGAAAATACTCCACTGTGAACCAAAAATATACTGTTCATATATAAATGGCATGCCTTGAAATTATTTCTTTAATTTTCTTTTATGCTCTTCATCCAAGTAAAGTGTCTTATTGTGAATGGGATGAATGACAGATTGGATAGGAGTAGCCAAAGTGTGTCTGAATTCCTTTGAATGCTTCTTTAAATAAGCCTCTAATTTTTGTACATCCTCTCTACGAAAAATATCCCAGAGAGCACCTTCATAACTAAGAGAATTATTATATTTATTGGAAATCTTGATTTTAATAGAGGGCTTTGTTTCAGCTTCTTTCCACTTAATATCACCACTTTTGGCATTTTCATAGAATTTGATCTTTTGTAAAACATTTTTCTAATTCTGGCTTGTATTACATGATGACAGTTTCGATCAATGAAACTACCAGCTTTAATCCGGGGTTGGATTTGAATATTGACAACTTCTTTGCCAAAGAGGTAATAACCCCATCACTCTTAATATTAGGGGGAAAATCTAACTTTCTTTTTCTTTTGAACATTTTCTGTGTTTTTAAGAAAAAAAAACTTAAAGACTTGGTTTGTAAATATTGTGTAGATGATGGCTCCATGTGGAAACTTTCATAATATACATTTTTTTTTTTTGAAGTTTCTAGTTTTTCTTAAATAATTTTATTACAATAGAATTTTAGTTATCAACAGGCCTGGAATTTGACAGTCACCCCTATCTGTCATATGAAATTTTATGACAGTTTGGTCATTTAAATGCCTATCAAAAAAATTGTTTAATTTATGAATTTTTATATAAAATCTCTTATAAATACAATATCTTGAAAAATCAGAAAACAATGATAATTATTAGTAATAAATATAAAAATATACTATTATAATTAACAATTAACAAAATTTCTAAGTTTATATTAACAACAAATCTTGTTAAATATATTCTAAAAGTTAAAAATAATTATATTCTATTTTGAAAAGATTCTAAATTAATATATATTTTTATAATAATATTATAAATCACATATATTAATATAAAAAATGTAACTATTATAAAAATGTCAAAGTTTATAAATTCATATTAGAAAGTATTAAAAAAAAATTATATTATATTCTAAACTAATTTATCTTTTTATAATAAAAGTTATAAAATGGTATATATTATAAATTAAAATACTATATTATATTTTGCTTATAATATTTTTTTACGGTTTAATAAAAATATAGCAAATCAAACTATACAGTCTAATAAATTTTATAGCTATAATATATGGTGTAAAATTGAAAAAACCGTCAAATAGAGCATCAAATTCCAGGTTATGAGGAAACATTCTAATTTTTTTTTTGTTTTTCTTAAATAATTTTATTACTAGCTTAGTTTTTTGAAGCAACCTTTCTTTTTTAGTTTTTCTTTTTTCATTAGAAAAGAAAAACTAAAAAAGAAAGGTTGCTTTTATATCTAAATTAGTAATTGTTAAATTAGAAATTAGAAATTAATTTAATTTTAGAATGAAATTTAAGTTTTCTAGATATCATGGTGATTTGATTTAAAGAATAATACAATAATTGAATCCAAAATAGAAAAAGTAGAGATTATTTCTTTTGCAAATACATTTATTTTGCAATATCACTAATTTTATGCATTTTTTATTTATTAGACTTACTCTAATAAGCTAGTGATATATTTAAGATATTACTTTGATATTTATTCTTTTGCAAATGCATTTCTTTTGCAATATCATTAATTCTATGCATTTTTATTTATTAGACTTACTCTAATGCTTATGGGTATCTACATTTAAAATATTCATTGTTTACTGCTATTTAGTAATATGTTTATGAATAGTATAGAGCAAGGAGATATTGCTTTGATAAGCTAGTAATATTTAAGATATTACTTTGATATTAATTCTTTTGCAAATGCTTTTTTTTTGTAATATCATTAATTCTATGCATTTTTATTTATTAGACTTACTCTAATACTTATGGGTATTTGCTTTTAAGATATTCATTATTTATGCTACCTAGTAATATGTTTATTTTTTGATTGTGGACAGGTACATAGCAAGGAGAAAATTCAAAACTAGTACCTTACTAGATGCATTTACTGCCAATCTCATGTGCAACAGTGGCATCACTGAATACATGCATTCACACCATTTAGTTTTAGTTTTTTTCAATTTTAAAAGTATAATAAATTAGCAATATACATACTGCAAAATATTTTGTATTCAAAACTCTATATATAGAGTTCTTTGTAACATATTTTATATACAGTTTGAATATATAGAGAATTTTTTTCCAATGTTGTTTCAATCCCAAATTTGTTGAAGTTTTAATAACATAAGAGCTTTAAAGTTTTATTTATTACAACATAATTTTCTCTTGGTTTGCAATTTCATAGACTAGTTATTGTAACAACATTCTCCAAACATAAGAGTTTACATACACATCTGAAAGCATTAGTTCATAAATAACTAAATAAATGATTAACATGACTAAATAAATGACTATAATGACTACCATGACTAAATAAATGACTACCATGACTAAATAAAACGTCTACTATGACTAAATAAATGACTACCATGACTAAATAAATGACCAATTAACAACAATCAATCACTAAATTAATGACTAAATATATGACTAAATAAATCACTACCATTACTAAATAAATGATCAGTTAACAATAATCAATGACTAAATTAATGATTAAATCAATGACTAAATCAATGACCAAATCAATGACTAAATCAATGACTAGATAAATGACTAAAATAGTTTAGTCATAAATTTGGTCATGTTATAAATGATCGGCAATAAACTACTAATGGTCACGTGACCAAAATTAGTCATTTATATGCAACTTTTAGTAGTTTATGTAGTCATATATTGTTGTTTTTATACTAGTGAGTGATTAATCATAAAATGCAAATAACAAAAATTGAAACAACAACACAATACACAAGAGAACACCAAGTTTACGTGGAAAACCCAATGAGGGAAAAATCACAATGAGGATTAGATCACAATGGAAAAACCACAATGAGGATTAGATCACAATATAAGTAATTGCAAAACTGGTACAAGAGGCCATTGTCAGAATAGGACACACTGTCCAATAGGGCTCACAGCCAAAGATCACTACTTAGAATGAAAAGAAAATAGAAGAGAAATGTTACACAGAGAACACTATCTCAATGCAACAAGGAATCCACCACAATTATTCCAACACTTTCACAACCTTGTTTGAAAGATTGCAGACGCCTTTAGCTCACTACCTTAAGAAGTCTAACACTTTGAAGTTCGCACTGCTCTGTTCAAATTCGCATCTATACTTCTGCAATTCACACCACATTCATCACTCACATCTATCTTGCATCTATCTTAAAATCTTCCAACAACACCATTCTTATTTATATCATCCTCAACCTTGAAAACCTTCTCCAAGGTCGACAACACACCCTTTACATTTACAATTTCAAATTAGGTTGGCACCCAAACATTCCCATGGTGGATAGGAATGAAGGTGGCCCATATAAATCCTTAGTTAGGACCCAAATTTGTCCTAACACACCTCAACACACTTCCACAAACTTCAAAACGGCTTCCCATGTAGTGCTAACACCAGGTCGGCCATTACCCATGCTAAACACCATAAAACTATTAAGTACACACTTCCCACTTGATCAAGATGGCACACAGACCACACAAATATCTTTTACATGATCTAGAACAATCCACAAACCACCTGAATTCCAACAAAGAATTCTTCCAAACTTGCATCATAGAAATACTTCAACCCAAAACATCTAGTTAACTTTATACACACACTAACGCATGAAATACACATTGTACTACACCAAATCAAGAGAAAACTTGAATTCTGAAAGATATAAACAATATAAGCCATCTCCCATATCCACACAACTAGAAACCACTCTACGGAGGAATGCGGAGCAAATATATTTCTCCCACATCACAACAAACAATACCGAAAACCTAGTGAACACATCTCACTCTACACAACAATCTAAAAACCCAAACTCTGGATATAGAAACTACTGTCAACCTCGAGCAACATATCAAATCTGTACAAGCATAGAATCAACACAGAAGAAATGCAGAGCACATCCCGAAGCATGTTTTGAACACTTGCACAACACTATTTTTGTATTTATCAAATTTTCTCAAAAGCACTTCAAAACCAAGTACTAGAGACACCATCTCAGCACATTACTTCATTCTAACACATCTCCAAACACTATAACACAAAGATAGCTCCATGTACTCACAACACTTCCTCAATATCTCGACTATACATGCACACAAACTGCAACAAATTGTTTCCCTCTTTTTCACAATTTTCTTAATATCCGAGCGACATCTTCATCATTCAACAACCTTCCTCAACACATAGTTGACATTAATGACAACACCTTCATACTTGCAACAATCTCCCCCATTTTCATTGATGGCAACACATGATGTGAAAAACCATCAAAGACAACACAACTATGAACATATTCTCTCGTGATTTTCTTTTACTTTCCCCCTGTGTAGATGTTAGTGAATGAATTGGCCTGTTGGAAAAGATTAATAACTTTGACTCTATTTTACCCTTAATGCACTGGAGCCAATTGCTAACAACTCTAAAAATGTCGCAATTGTATTTGTGACTTTCCTCTGAATTAAAGAGGTACAACTCCCTCATATGATCTATCTAATAATATGGTGGCTTTTAACTAGAAATCGATAAGGTGACAAATGCTAGTTCATAAAAATGACACTAACGTCGAAGGAAAAGCAGAAAGCCATAAACCAACAACACATAGATTGAAATGACTTATGACTGCCATACCAAAAAAGAAGAAATTATACTGCAATAAAGTATATTTCACACATAAAATATGCCTCTATTACACGCTTGACACACAGATTGATACGCTAAACACCACATTTAAATTCATAACACATAGAATACAAAAACTGCAATATAAAATCAACATAAATGAATAGTGTTCCTTCTCGAAATACAACACAGTGTATCTGTGGAAATTAGAGCCTCTATCCTTCTCCCTCATCCTAGATATAGCAATGAATTTCACCCCAAAATGGTTACCAAAACCATTACTAAAATTAGTGACGCTTCTTGTCATCTAACCGTCTTCTTGAAAATGACTAAGAGAATATGATCGCCGAAATAATTAAAATGAAAAATGAAAAGATGTTAGGCAAGAAAATTTGGTCTTGTTTCACACCAATGACCGCCAAATGATATATCCCATAGCCATGCAATTAATGAAGGTTTAAGGAGATGCAATATGATCGCACGTATATGTTGTCCAATAGGGAATGTAATTTAAAACTGGTTCACATCAACCATTAATCCAAACCAAGTTGTCGTCTCATCAAATTGAATAGAGATAGCCCAAATGTCTAACCAACCATCTATAAATTTTGCCAGTGTCACCACATTTCACCATCAAGAGAGATCTAATATGGTGAGTGCTCAGAGTGATGGAGTATCATCGAATGATTTCATTGTTTTGGAAGAGATCTCGAATGTACTCCTCTATTTAGGCATCTTTCTAACCAACTGAAAGAAGTCTTCATCATACAAAGTGAGGTTGAAGACGAAGTGCTTCATGGCATTCTGGGTGAAGCATTTCTGAGCCAAGTGCATGTGCATAATGCTACTATGTTGGAGTGTTTCATGCACATTGTCATCAGGACCTCTGGTCGCTGTGACTGGGACATGAGAGCGTCAGAGCATTTGGTGAGGCCAAAGTTTCACCACCGTGTCAATGTAGCCATTGTTGGGCTTAGTCACTATCCACGGAGCAAGTTGGTGGGCAATGTCATTTTCATAGCATTAGCTCTTCAAAATGAGACTATGGAAGAAGTTGTGAATCTTCTTCATGCAAGGGTCATGAGAAATGGCATGGGGCTCTTTGCCCAATTTCTACAGTCGCATGAGAATCTACTGTCTCCCACCCAAATCAAACGCCTTCAGACTGTGATAGAGGGCGTTCGAGTGTTAATGTTTACCCTCTGCGTTTGAAAAAGAAACCTTTAGTTTTGTTATTGAATATCAACTAGTCAAATCAACAAATTTTGTAATTCCATTGAGATGTATATATATATATATATATATGAATAAAAATACCGTTTTGATATCACAATGTTCTTGTATGAATATTTTTTGTTGATTTTGTTCATATCAAATTCAATGGCATTCGTTTCTTTTTTTTGTGTAGTTGCATTTGTCATTCAAATCTGCATTCACTATTATTTTGTTATTCTTCTTAAAAAATGTCTTCTAATAGTAGGGTGGGTGGTTCGCAGAACTTAGTAAAACACCACTCAAGTTTCAAAACATCTCCCGAAATCTTGCCCAAAAGCAAAACTTGTGAAACAAGTCACCCAACAATCTTTTGACAAGTTCGTGAACCTTTAGTACAAACCGCCTAAGATAAGTAAGGCTTAAATGAGCGGTAAGTTACAATGGAACCATAAAAAATTGCCTACATTCAAAGAATAATAAGGAAGCGGTAAAGTGGGAGGTTAGAAAAACTAATGAAAACCCCACCTAAGTTTGCAACATACAGTGAAACACTACTTGGCCTAAAAACTTGTGCAAAAAATTGACTAAAGAAAGGGGAAGCAAGGTGGCATTGAGGAGGGTACTAAAGTTAAGGGTAATAGTGGCTCTGACTGGGGACAATGACTACAAAGGACGTAGAAGAACCTAGAAGATGCGACCGATCCTATCCATTGGGCACAGAGTCAAAATGAGAAGGATACCAAAACCAAAAATAGCAAACCCAACAAGAAACAAACACACCAAAAATGCGACTATTTACAGGGCAGGAAGAACTTGCCAAAAATAAGGGGCAAAAAAAAGGCTTACACAAAACCATTGATAGGTAGAGAGAAGAATGACCCATCTCGGGAAGTAAGATCACCCAAACACATATGTAGAGAAAGAAGAAACTGCCACCAAGCAAACCTCCAAAAATTCATTTCTCATCATAGATTTATTTTTGTTGCAAGAAAACCTACACTAGACAATATTTTCTCCTCCACTTCTCTTTACTAGGCTTCATTGATTCATGTACCTCCCCAACCCTTGCGATGAATCTCATGTTTCAACTTCTTCTCTGACACTATGTTTCCCAAATTCACAGACCAACAACTCTACACCATTGTTTTGCTTTTCTGTAGTAACAACAGAAACCTTCTCGTCCATTGTTAAGCAACATTCCCTTCCTGCTTTTGACATAGGTTGATCAACTAGATCAATGAACAGAAGATTATCATATATTTCAAATTCATCAAAGACAAAGAGGGGGTTAGAATTAATTTACCACTTTATCCCATCTTGGGAAGCATCATACACAGAGTCTTCATTGTCTTCCATATTAAAGCATGGATTTTTATCAGCAACCTCTTCAAAAATAAAAGTTTCATATTCTGGAGCGAGAAGGGAATCTAGCATTAGATCATTTATACTGATATCAGGGGGAAATGACCCATTCTCAAAATGGAAGGGAAGAGTAACCTGGGAAACAACTGATGACTTCTTTTATGGTGAGAAATCTTCCTCGTCGTTGGATGAACTGAGGTCATCTTCAACTTCAGTCAAGGCATTCAAATTGAAGATTTGAGCATCACAATCTTGATCTTCCTCTCTTTCAAACCGTTGCATGCTACCAAAGATTGTTAGGTTAATATTTTCAGCGATCAGATGAGAAAGTTTCATTACTTCAAGAAATTTGAGAGGAGGATTAATAGGTAATCTGTGATCAATTTCAAACTTCTTAATATTATCAAATTCCCACTTTCTCAGAGCTATAAAATCATCCTCGATACTTATCGCTTCCAACTAAGCTTTTTTAATCCCTTGGACCTTATCTCTTTTGAGGATCAATAGAATATCAGGATTCAGAGCAGAAATGAATATGTGAAACTAAATTTCCTCACTTGGCCTTTCAGGAGCAGGAATTTGTTGAAGTGATCTATTGAAGCAGTACATGAAATCTCTCATTGTCTCAGCTTTATAATTCATAATCTGAAAAAATTGTCGCAAGATGGTTGCAACGTTAGCTACAGTTTTATAACACTAGAGAAACTTTTCTCTTAAAATGTTTCATCCCATGATGCATCCCTTTTCCAGTCCCCTGAACCTGGTGCAAGAGCACCTAGTGGAATTCATGCCTCCATGAGGCCATTTTGTAAATATTTGATTTACATGGTATTTTGGTTATTTCATAAGGTAATTTAGAGCATATTTAATATGTATGAGTCATTTAATAGGTTATTAGGTGAGTATGAGTTCATATTGTCAAAACTTGTAAAAATTGTCAAAAGTTGTCAAAATGCAAAATTGAAAAATTGTAAAAATGCAAAAATAAGAAGATGAAGGGTCATATGAGGAAGTTAGAAAGTTGTAGGTGGTTGGTTAGGCTTATAAGTGGTTTAAATACCCTTTATGGTCTAATTTTAGTGGAGAGGGATGTAAATAATGAAGAACCAATAATGAAGCCCTAATTTTATGCAAAATTTCTATGTTTTTTTCTGATAAATCTGAGTTTCAGATCATTTTATGAACTCTTATGGCCATATTTTCATGGGAAAGTCATTTGGAATGATTAATTTATGATTCTAAAACATTCTCCTTTTTGTCTCACTCAATTTCATACAAATTTGAGTAAGTTATGGTGATTTTATTGATTGCAACTTTTTAGATTTCTCTGTTACAGTCGTGTTGCAGTAAATTTTACGACTAGGTACGGCCTAAAAATAAAATAAATATTATATTTTTGGATAGAGGGAGGAGTTAGCTTTCTTTTGGCATTGGTTTGAGGTTGTTTCAAGTAATATTAAGAAAGTTATGCTCATTTTGGTGAAAACAGTCAAGTTCTGATTTACACAAGGCAGCAAGCAATAAAATTTGCATATTTTTCATTTTAACCATTAGAAATTGGTAAAAATTTGCATGAAGGTATGTTTTAAGGTTTTTAATGATTTACCATTGGTTTCATTGAATTTTGAGAAGATTTATATTTTTCCTCGGTACTCTGCATCAGAACCATTTAGTGGCCTTTTAGACCAAACTTTCGACAAATATTCTTACAAAAACATCTTTGTTTTGAATACCTAGGATTCTGCTCACTGTAGTCATAGTCGAGATGTGTTCTTTAGGGTCTTGTGTATCTTCACCAGAGAATTTAGGAATTTTTTTCCTGGAGCTGCTAGGTAGGTCATGATATTGTGACAAGGCAAGGGGGCCAATGTGGTTACACCAAAGATTTGAGGCCACAGATGATCAGATTCGCCAACTCATGAAGGAGTAAGGATAGGGAAAAAACCCCTAAATTAATCTTTGGGTGGTGGATGAGGAGGAGGTGGGTCCTGAGGATGATGTAGAGGTTGATTGGGATGATGATTAGGATGGCAGGGAGGGTTGTCATAGTACACGAACACCAAACTTGGAGGGCGCTCGATTACCGGTCTAGGTGGGCATTGGGCTCGCTCTTCTTCTTCTTCCAAGACAAGATTTGCTCGCATATAATCTGTTGTGCTCCTTCTATACCTCCAAGCAAGCATTTTTAATTGTGAAATGATGTCTTCTTGTTTTGTCTCCATCTAATTCAAATCAAGTTGCAATACAGGAAATACATTATTATGGGGAAGTACGATCTTGCCGCATGACACGATGGCAACTTTTCAGATATCACAATCGCTACTTCCCCAGCAGAGTCGCCAAAAATTTGTTAGTGAATGAATTGGCCTCTTGGAAAAGATTAATAACTTTGACTCTATTAATGCACTAGAACCAATCGCTAACAACTCTAGAAATGTCACAATTGCATTTGCGACTTTCCTCTGAGTTAAAGAGGTAAAACTCCCTTGTATGATCTATCTAATAATATGGTGGCTTTTAACCAGAAAGCGACAAGGTGACAAATGCTAGTTCATAAAAATGACACTAACGCAGGAGGAAAAGCAGAAAGCCATAAACCAACAACACAGATTGAAAAGACTTATGTTTGTCATACTAGAAAAGAAGAAATTATACTACAATAAATGGATGCAATAAAGTATATTTCGCATAGAAAATATGCCTCTATTACACGCTCGACACACAGATTGATACGCTAAACACCACAATTAAATTCATAACACACATATTACAAACTACTGCAATATAAAATCAGCATAAATGAATAGTGTTCCTTCTCAAAATATAGCACAGTGTATATGTGGAGATTTGACCCTCTATCCTTCTCCCTCATCCTAGATATAGCAATGAATTTACCCCAAAATGGTTACCAAACCCATTACTAAAATTAGTGATGCTTCTTGTCATCTGACCATCTTCTTGAAAATGACTAAGAGAATATGATCGGCCAAAATAATTAAACTGACAAATGAAAAGACATTAGGCAAGAAAAATTGGTCTTGTTTCACACCAATGACTGCCAACTGATATATCCCACAACCATGCAATTAATGAAGGTTTAAGGAGATACAATATGATCACATGTGTATGTTTTCCAGCAGGGAATGTAATTTAAAATTGGTTCACATCAGCCATTAATCCAAACCAAGTTGTTGTCTCATCAAATCAAAGAGAGATATCCCAAATTTCTAACCAACCGTCTATAAATTTGACCAATGTCACCACATTTCGCCATCAAGAGATATCCAATGTGGAAAGTGCTCAAAGTGATGGAGTATCGATGAATGATTTGATTGTTTTGGAAGAGATTAAATGCAATCTTATGTTTAGGCATCTGTCTAACCAACTCAAAGAAGTCTTCGTCATATAGAGTGAAGTAGAAGAGGAAGTGCTTCATAGCATTTTGGGTGAAGCATTTCTGAGCCAAGTGCATGTGCATAATGCTACCATGTTGGAGCATTTTGTGTACACTATCATCAGGACCTCTAGTCGTCATGACTGGGGCATGAGAGTGTCAAAGCGTTTAGTGAGGCCAGAGTTTCACCACTGCAGGGTGTCGTTAGGTCCTATCGCTTTAGCTAAAAAATGCATCAAATGTATCAACCAGGTAATGTTCGAAGGCTATATGCAATAGAAAACATCTTGACTAACTCTCTTAGATTTTCTAAATGTCTGGAATAGTTAAAAATAGAACTTAAAGTAAAGAGGAAAAAGCATAAAGCTCTCTAAACTAGAAAGCAGGAAATTATTCACCTAGAAAGCATAAGATGACTAAACTAGAAAGCATGAAATGTTTAAACTAGAAAGCATGTAAATTACTTGAAAAGAAGTACTTGCAATAAAACTATAAATTGAAATCAAAACAACCTTTAACTAACATCTAGTTGTTAACAGAAAACAAACTTAACAACCTAAAACTAACAACCAAAGTGGATGCTCTAGAACTTCAGAAGAACAAAACTAAAGATTACAAACTCAAACTATAACCTGCAGGAATAACTTGATAGAGCTTGACATGTACAAATAACATTCATTCACACTTATCATATACAAAATGAAAATAGCAAAATTGAAAATGGAAATACATATCTATCTATTCTACGATTCCCTCGAGTGGCCAACTACGCTTAACTCAAATCACATAAACTCTGTATCTTCGAAATTAATCCATCCAAGATAATTCCATTGCACAATAGTAATAACTCAGAATGAGATGGGAAAAGCTTATTTTATTCATATCAAAAGTATAACTCAGAAACATAGTTTTTAAGAACACATTATGACAACATAATGATATCCAGTATCATTATTTCTAGCGATTACGTATTTATACAAAAACTGCTAACAAAATCCTATAATTTATATGGTGAAGATCACAACTAAAAAAGTTTTCAACAGAATTCAACTAACTAATAGACTTAGGTCCATAACATAAAGCATTAAAAAGACTCAAAGTGAGCCATAAAGTCTTTGAATAGAAAATAATAGAAAGCTCTAAAAACTCGATCCATTATGCACTTCCTAAAATTTTGGCGCCTAAACTTTCGGTGCTTGTCTTCAACTATATTGAAGTCTGATTTAAATCCACTTGGCTGAGCATAATGACTGGCTGTGCATAATAACCTGTACAATACTAAAAACTATACCATTATGTTAGTGTTGGTCAACTTATTTCAATTAATTTCAGGAAATAAAGATTATACATTTTTTCACAAAAGCAAGCAATTACTAATCATAAAGATAAATAATTGGCAGGGTAAAAATGATTGGGACAAATAAGGAAGGGTATTTGGCTTCTTATATTTATGAGGTTATTTTTACCTCATCACTTCTCCCCTTCTTAAGCTTGAGCAAGTCCTCCTACTCTTTGTTATATGCTATCTTCAATTGCCCCTATTTCTGCTTAATCCTTCATACTTAGCACTGAGGTCATAAAAATTGTTTGCTTCTCTATCTAGATCCTCAGGATTTCTCAAGAAACCTTCATTGAGTCTGACCCTTACTGTCCATGTTTGAAAAAAATTTAGAATTCTGATATGTGGTAATATGCATTGCAGGGGGTGGTGAAATAAGTAGTGGGGTTTGTATCTCATTCCAATCCAGTCAGTTTTAAGTTGTTGTAGAATATCATCCAAGGCTTCTGCTCTTCTATAGGACCACTTAATGTTAGTAGGTGAAATCACCTCTCTTCTTTTAAGGTGCATGGGGAGAGGAGTGTACCTCTCTTCACAAGCATGCCAAGCTCTTCCTATCAATTTTGGGCTTTGGTCTTGGAAATGCTCAAAACATAGCTGAAGGTTATCATTATATTTTATTTTCACAATTTCTTTAATCTTAAGGCTTTAGAACTATGCTTTGAAAGCGGGAGGTTTCCTATGAGGATAACGCATTTGGAGCCCAACAGTCCTCTCTGCTTATGCATACTCTCTTGTCCATTCCTGCCATTGAATTTGGTTTTGCATGGTAGACAGAAATCCTCTGAGTTGCACTTCACCAACAAAGAAGTTAACATAGAAATTTGTATATCTCTTCAAAAACAAATTGTGAAAAAATAATTCACACAACAAATCTTGTTGATCAGGAGTTGATTCTGTGAATATTTTTACAAACTCTTTGTCATCGGGATCATGTGATTGATTATTGTAAATTATTAATAGTTTCCATCTTAAGAGTTGCTCATTTGGAAACACAGAATATAGTTTAGAGGGCCTTCTGCAGGATAACAATAATTCACCAATTTGATAGGCATCTTGTTTAGCTCAATAAATCTTGTCAAATGACTCTTTTAACAAAACTAGCTTTGTTTTCAACCTAGCATTTTATATACCTTCTTGCTACAAAAAATAACAGCTCTCCATCCATGTCACTAGCAATGGAGGTATATGAACTAGGAACCATTTCATTACAGTTGGTTCAATTTGTACCTCCTTGGATTCCATTGTGGGTTTAACATTACCTCCTGTAAATCATGTTCATTGGGACCATCTGGTTCATCAGCCCAAACTTGATTATATTCAGCAGGCTTGGTGGGAGGATACAAGAATAAATGTTTGTTGTTGGAACCATGTGAAATGGTTATTCCTCCCTCTCTGTAGTCAATCTTGGTTGCAATAGTAGCTAGCCATGGTCTTCCTAGGATTATCAAATAACTGTCTTTTGGTGTGAGGGACTGAATTATTTGAAATTCCACTGGATATTCCCAACTGTCAACCTTAACAAGAACATATTCCATGACACCCTTGAGAATAGCTAGGGATTGGTTTGCCATTTGCAACACTGTAGTTGTGGGACGTAAATCAGTAAGTCTCAATTTTTCCATCACATCAGCAGTCATTACGTTAATGGCTACTCCTAAGTCCACAAGTGTGTTAGGTATTGCTACCTCATTGATTGTTATTGATATAAGTGGACTATCTGGGTCATCATATTTTGGAGTTGTGGTCGTTCTAGCCAAAAATTTGGCTAGATAACCGTTTATGTGAACAGTATTTATTCATTTTGGTTTCCTTCCTGGAGTTTTAATGCACAACTATTTGATCAATTGATTTAATTCAGGAATCTCTTTTATTGCTTGTAACAAAGGGACCTCAATTTGCAGTTGTTTAATCTCTTGTATCAGCATAGTTTCAGTGGACAAGGAAATTTTTAGAGGATTTTTCAAAGTGGTTGGTTTCAGATGCTCTGGAAAAGGCACTTGATTTTTCTCTTTAGAGGTGGACTCTTTCTTTAAAGGATTAGTTGGAGACTGACTACCCTCCTCCTAAGGTGTTTTAGAAGTTCCAACTGGAGACGACGGAAGGGTCTTGTCTTGGGTACTTATTGGGTTTTGCTCTAAAGATGTGGAAGTTGTCTTAGTCATCTCAACAGATTCCTTAATGGGTTCGTCCAGGATCTCAACTATGGTCGGATGCTAGAGTGTTTTTCCTTACCTTAACTGCAGATTTCCACAATGGATAGCATTATGTCCAGTAACATTTTCCTATTCCATAGAATACGCTGGAGTATTCTGACAATTATTCTTTGGATGAGGAACAGGTTGCGTTGGAAGTTGTGGTTGGTTGACATGCTCATTTTGTTGAGGATTTTGAGGAGCTGGTAAAATATTCTATTATTGATTAGGCATCCTTCTTGGTCTAGTATAAAACCTGTTTTGAGGCTGATTCCATTGAGGAGCGGGGTTTTGAGTATACCATTGTTGTTGAGCCTGGTTTGGCCATTGGGGATTTCCCCAAGACTGATTTTCCCATTCAGGTGGTCCCCAAGGGTAAGCTCCTCAGTTAGCTGGTGCTTGAGGTGGTACTTGAGGCTAGGGTGCTACCCATTGATTATTATTCTAGTTGTTTTGAGGCCTCCAGGAAGGGTTTGAGTTTTGACTGTAAGAAAAATTTCCTCCAGGTCGTTGATTCACAAGGTTAATCTTGTCTTCAACCTGAGCTATCCTTTTCTTGGAATTCTTGATTGCATTAAGGAGCTCACATTGATTAGTAGCACGACTCTTCTCACAAACTTGACAAACATCAACTTTGTGCAAAGGGCATTCTCTTAACAGGTGTTTGTTTCGACACATAAGACAGTAGATGGATAAGGTTTCAAGATTATGTGTTTTGGCCTATATTCCATCCAATGTGGTATTTAACTGAATGAGAATGTCATTTTTAAGATTGGCTATCTCCTCTCCCAATTTCCCTATTTCATTAGAACCTCTAAAAAGAGTAGACTTACGGATACCTCCTCGAGTTTGAGAGAAATTCTGACATTATTTTATGATATCTTCGAGTCCTAGTTGGGACACATCTCCTTTTCCCATTAAATCCAGGCTCCTCCTAGCATCTTCATCAAGTTCTTTGAGAAATATGGTCTCCAAAATCTCTAGACTTGTGGCTTCTCTACCACATCATTTAGATAAGAAGATGAACCTATCCAAGTAATCTTCTAGGCTTTCATCTTCTTTTTTACTTATTTTGAACAATTCTTCCTTCCTATCCCTAACTCTGCAGCAACTCTGGTATTTATCCAGAAAATTAGACTCCATGTCATCCCAAAAGTTATCGACCCTGAAGCTAACCCCATGAACCAACACATTGTTGCGTCTTTTAGGGTGAAGGGAAAAAGCTTCAGTTTTTGGTTATCATTCTTGTAATCATATGTCTAACACAAGACATTAAACTCAAATAGAAACTGGTTAGGGTCTTCGGAAGATAAACCTCTGAAGGTTGGCAAGAAGGCTGGTGAAATATTTTTCATAGCCATCTCATCATCTACATCGATAGCAATAGGATAAGTGAAGGTGCGCACTCTCGGTGCTTGGTTAGCGACATCTATTTGGTCACCCATAATGTTGAAGGGAATGTGTTCCCCTTCAAAAGTACACTCAAATGGTTGAGGCTCTAGGGTATGCAAAGGAATAATCTTCTCTAAAAATGTTTCTTCTACTGGGTGACTTTTTGGGGTATGTGGGAAGGTCTCAGGTTGATCCTACTTGATCAATTCTTCAATAATTTCTTTGGCTAAGAATTCTTCCTCCCTGCTTGTGGTTGGAACATCTTTTGGGGGGTTTTTGGTATGAATCTTTCATGAGGGCCTCGTTTCCTAACCATGCAGAAAAAGAAGCCTAGCGACTATTTTTGTTCCTAAAAGAGGTATTCAAGCAATCTCCTACTAACACTACAAAAGGAAGGTCTTCCCTGGCAATGGCGCCAAAAATTGATAGGTTGTCGTTAGGTCCTATTGCTTTAGTTGAAAAATGCATCAAATGTATCGACCGAGTAGTGTTCAGAGGCTATATGCAATAGGAAACATCTTGAATAACTCTCTCAGATTTTCCAAATGCCTGGAATAGTTAAAAACAAAACTTAAACTAAAGAGGCCACTAAACTAGAAAGAATAAAGTTGTATAAACTAGAAAGCGAGAAATTATTCACCTAGAAAGCATAAGATGACTAAACTAGAAAACATGGAATGTTTAAACTAGAAAGCATAAATGATTAAGCTAGAAAGCATGTAAATTACTTGAAAAGAAGTACTTGCAATTAAACTATAAATTGAAATGAAAAAAACCTTTAACTAACATCTAGTTGTTAACAGAAAACAAACTTAACAACCTAAAACTAACAACCAAAGTGGATGCTCTGGAACTTCAAAAGAACAAAACTAAAAATTACAAACTCAAACTATAACCTGCAAGAATAACTTGACAGAGCTTGACATGTACAAATCACATTCATTCACACTTATCATATACAAAATGAAAATAACATAATTGAAAATGGAAATACTTATCTATCTATTCTACGATTCCCTCAAGTGGCTAGCTCCTGGGTGCTACTACGCTTAACTCAAATCACATAAACTCTGTATCTTCAAAATTAATCCATCCAAGATAATTCCATTGCACAATACTTGTTGGCCTCCTACAATGATCTAATAACTAAGCCCTTACAGCTGTGATTCAGAGATTAGACATTTAACCTCAATAGTTATCTCAATCATCATGAAGGTGCATTTAACTTGTCAACCCAGGGACGTGAACTTGAAATGGGTCAACATAGTATGTGCACTAAGGATCCAAAGTAGCCACATTCATCCTACAGCTAAGAAAGACACAATGCTGAAAGTAAATTGCTTGGAAAGAAATAACATAAGTGTTGAGCATCAACCAACAACTATACTAAGTTGAAATGCATGACAACAATAAAAATATGAGTGAACAAACAGGAAACTACCATGTTTTCTTTGGCTGCAGGAACAGTCACAGAATGGAATTCTAGTGGCTACAAGAATAGATAGTGCCAGATTTTAACTAATTATTCAACAAAAAGTAACAACTAAGCTAAAGGATGGAATGCTCACCAAGTGGGCCCCCTTGGATGAGTATTCCTTAAGAAAAATGTAAACTCAGATGCACAAACTTATAACTTCATTGTATTCATTTGAAAACACAAGTACAATAGAGCATCATAACTATATTACAGAAAAACTAAGAATGTGAGTACATCATTAGATTAATAAACCTCTTTTGAAGGAGCTTCCTTTTGAGTCTTATTTATAGGAAGAAAAATTACTAACTAATCACCTAGCAAGGCAGTCAACTCCAACAGATTAGGAGGACGCCACTTTAGGGAAAGCATAAAAAGTGGAGAGGCGGTTATGCATGCGTGGAATTTGGTCAAGCATGTTTGACTTAACGCAAATTTAGCACAACAATAATGCCTATATTCGCTCAACAAACAATTAAGACCATTTACAAGGCGGTTACAATTTCGATTTGAATGAGGAATCTCTCGCCGTTGAGAGTCTTCCCTCCATTGACTTTCGAGTGATCACCTTGTTGACCATTATGGTGAATGACCAGCTAGCAGAATCTTCTTCAATTTTGTAGGATGCTAATTATATATGCATAACAATATTAGTATGCACAACAATTGCATATCTGTAACTATCTTAAAGTAGCATTTGTTAATCCACATGTAAAATCAACACAAATAGTTCATATAGCATGTCAGTGTCATTAAAGATCACAAAAATAAGTTTATACCCAATGTCTATGGTTTTGAGGAAATATTATAAAAAGGTCAGCATCCAAGTATCAAATTCTATGACAACTATAGAAAATGGACAATAAACTTCTATCAAAATTGAGTCATAAAATGGACTCATCACTCCCCCCAACCTAGGGCTTTGTTGGTCCAACAGAGGAAGGGTTGTTCTTTTTCCTGGTTAATGCCCTAAAATTTGCAACTGTCAGCTACCCTACATCAATTCTTGTTGTGTGTGAATTAGGATCCCAATAGAACCCTTGTTGTCTGTCCAATCTACTCCATCTTTGTCTTTCTGCAACTATATCATACTGGTAATACCTGAAATTTGGCACAAGCCACAATAAGATAGGTGGCTGAAAAGTTAGTGGGAGCCAAAATTGTCCCTTTTTCCTTCCAATCTGTATATATCTATCAACTCTCTTAAGTGTTGCAGCATATTTCTGCATAGAGTGAGGCTCAGCTTGTTTTAACTCATCAGTTAGGTTGTTCCACCTTTGTGACAAGTATCCCATCATAGATTCCCCTTTGGTTTTTTCTACCTCCTCATATTCTTTATATACTACTTCTCTCTCAGGCGGGATCCTACTGCCATAGCTTGGTTTGTAAAGAATTTTGTGCCAATCCATGGAAATGTCCCCTGGATTTCTAGATTTAGCTCTGATGGATAGGGGAGTGTTGGATTCAATTTGCCTATAAGTCCTGAAGTATTGTCCCCAACTAATCTCATTATGTATCCAAGACATTAATGCCCTTAATTGGACATCCCAAACATACAACAGTGGATTCCAATCACAGTCTTGGGTCACAGCATAATTATGCAAATAGAATTCACACAACAAATTCTTCATTTCAGGAGGAGCAATCCGATAAGCATTGCAAAATTCAAGAGGAGTCTCAATGGAAGGATTCAAACTTGAAACAATCCTTGCTAGTTTAAAAGAAAGATGCTTCTCCTTCAAATATAGAGCATAGACTCTTGGGGGAGTCCTGCACTCTAATATCCGAGGTACTAGGGCTGCCATATTATCCACTTTCTCCTTTAAAGTGGCAATTTTTGCATTCTTATCTTCAATTTCTTCATCTCTCTTTTGAATTTCCTTCTTCAACCTACGTTTCTCCTCTTTCCATTCTTCTTCCCTCCTTTGTATCTCTTTCCATAAATTCATAGCTACCATGTGTATTGAAAAATCAGAGGGCCTATCTATTCCTCCCAGAATTTTTCCTGGCACTGTTGCTTGCTCTTAATGTGGCTCTTGTTGCAGGGATCCTATTTGTTCAGCCAATTTCAGTTGTAGGGGTGTTGATTGTTCTCCCAGCTTTGGCTGCAGGGCCTCTTGTTCTTTCTTTTGCTACAAGAACTCTTGCTTTTGCTCTTGTTGCAGGAGCTCCTGATTTTCCTCATACTCTTGAAATACAGATTACTATCAATAGTACCTTTATTGAATCCAAGCTTCAGCAAATACTTTTCCAATTTGGCATACCATGCTTTTGGGGCTTTCTTAAGTCCATACAACGCTTTCTTCAACCGACATACCCTATCTCCCTAATTAGTCAATTGAAATCCATCAGGTTGCTCAACATACACTTCTTCCAATTCGCCATTTAGAAATGTTGACTTGACATCCATCTGATAAACCTTGTAGTTTTTGTAAGCAACATAAGCAAGAAATAGTCTCACAGCTTCAATCCTAGCAACAGGGACAAAAGTTTCTTCAAATTCAATTCCTTCCATCTGAGAATATCCTTTACACACCAATCTTACTTTGTTTCTAACAACTTCACCTTACTCATTCAACTTATTTCTAAAGACCCATTTAGTTCCAATTACATTTTTGTCCTTAGGTCTAGGAACAAGAATCCATGTATTATTCTTCTCAATTTTTTGTAGTTCTTCTTTCATTGCTTCCACCCAATGTTCATCTTTGCATGCTTCATTCACACTATTAGGCTCATTTTTTGAAATCAAACAGTATTCTTCTGCAATTTTTCTCCTAGTCTGAACACCTTTGTTCTTATCACCTATAATCTGATCTTCTGAATGATTTAGTCTTACATAACTTGGGGTCTTAGGATGTTCTTGAACTTTTGGATCTCTCTTCTACACTTTCACTAGTTCCTTCCTCTTGATTTTCTTGATTCATCAGAATGATCTGAACTTGATTTTGAGTCTGAACTTTCTTTCCTGTGACTAAACTATTATTCTAATCATCTTAATCATATCCATAGGTTCTGGATGGTCTAGCTATGTCTTCATCAATCTTGACATTAGCACTTTCAACTACTTTCCCCAATCTCTTGTTGTAGCACTGGCAAACCTTACTCTTAGTAGAATAACCAAGACAGATTCCTTCATCACTCCTAGCATCAAACTTTCCTATATCTTCATCTCTTTTGATATAGCATTTACTCCCAAAGATTTTGAAATATCTAACAGTAGGCTTATGACCAAACCATAGCTCAAAAGGGGTCTTACCAATATCACCTTTGACTTGTACCCGATTGAGGATGTAAACAACAGTACTCACAGCTTCTCTCCAATAGATATGAGGAACGTTTCCTTCCATAGCATAGTCCTAGCAGCATCTTGAATTTTCATGTTCTTCCTTTCCACAACTCCATATTGATGAGGGGTCTGTGGGGCAGATATTGTCTCTTTATCCCATGCACTTCACAAAAATAATTAAACTCATGGGAAGTGAATTCACCATCTCTATCTAATCTCAAACATTTAATCTTCAGACTTGTCTCTATCTCAACCATAGCCTTAAAAATCTTGAATTTCTCTAGAGCTTCAGATTTTTCCCTTAAGAAAGTAACCCACATCAATCTAGAGTAATCATCAATAAGTAACATGAAGTACCTGTCTCCTTGTAAACTTTTGACTCTAGAAGGACCACACAAATTAGTATGAACAAGCTCCAACACTTTATTTGAACAATACTATTTGCTCTAAAATGAAATTCTATTTTTCTTCCCTAACTAACATTCCTTGCATATAGTATTAGTAGGCTTTACCAACTTAGGAAGATCTCTCACTGCCTAAGTAGAACTTATCTTGATAATATTGTCAAAGTTTACATGACACATTCTCCTATGCCACAACCAACTTTCATCAACATGAGAAATCAGACAACTTTTACCAGTAGCATTCAGGTGAAAGATGTTACCTTTTGTTTTTGTACCTAAAGCAATCACATTTTTGGAACTTCCCAATATTATACACTTTCCATTCTTGAATTGAAGATTGTATCCCTTGTCAACCATCTATCCAACACTTAAGAGATTATGCTTCAAACCTTCCACATAAAGGACATCATCAGTATTATTCTTACCATCAAGAGAAATGGATCCTCTACCACAGATTACACCTGCTTTATCATCCCCAAATCTTACAACACCACCATCATACATTTCCAGGCTCACAAATTTGCTTTTATCACCTGTCATGTGATGAGAGCATCCACTGTCAATCACCCATTCATCTTTCTCTTCGACTCTTGCCACTAGGGCTTTCTCCACATTTGAGCAACTAACAGATTCAATAGGTGCAGGATCATTTTCCTTGATAGCAATAAATACCCATTCATCTTCACTTACATTTCCTTTATCATGTTCATCATCTGTCACACCTTCATCAGCAGCATAATAACACTTTCTTTGAAATCTAGGCTTGTTAGGTCTTGGATTAGGAACTCTTTCTAGACACCTTGATGCAAAATGACCTATCTTATTGCAAGAAAAACATTTAATAGGCGATTTCCCTTTATACTTACCTTCTCCTTTGGCTTCCCTTTTGACAATAAGTGCTTCAAGGTCCTCTAGTTTTCTCTCCTCTTCTTCAATCTCTCTCATTTCCTCCTCATACTTGAATACCTTTCTAGAAGAACTTTCTCCTGGATCATATCTCTATTTATCTCTTCCAGAAGTAGTAGCCTTGAATGCAGATTCTATCTTAGGAAGAGCATCACCAAATTCACTCAACTCAAAAGTTGTAAGCTTACCAACCAACATGTCTCTGGTTACATTTGTTACAGTTTCGAGCTCCTCAATAGCAATAGCTTTGACTCTGTATGCAATAGGCAAGGATCTCAGCACTTTAGCAACAATCTCGGATTCTTCCAATCATCCACCATCACATCTGATACCACACACAAGTTCATTCACTCTTTGCATGAAAGAAGTAATGTTCTCATCATCACCCATTCTCAACATTTCATATTTCCCTTTCAGACTTTACAACTTAGCAATCTTCACATTAGCATGATCACCTTCATACAAAGTTTCCAACTTTTTCCAGATCTCATAAGCAGTCATCAGATCCATAACATTTGTCATATCAAAATTAGTCAAAGCACTCAACAATGCTTCCTTAGCCCTGATATTGTACTCGGATTCCTTAATCTCATCTGCAGTAGAAGGACCATTTTGTGGAATGATATACCTATTCTTTGTAATTTTCCAGTAAGGTTCACCAATGCATCTCAGATGACACTCCATTCAAGCCTTCCACAAAGAATAATTCGTTCCATCAAATCTCGTACTATCCTTCTTCTATGTCGCCATCTCGAATCACCTCAAGCTGTTAAATTTCTTCCAAGGAACCTGCTTTGATACCAATTGTTGGCAACACAAGGAAAGACAACTGAGAGGGGGGGTGAATCAGTTGTCCCAGAAATTCAAAAATTATTAAACTTATTAACCTTATTCTTAGATCTGATCAATAACCATGAAAGCATAAATCAACAACACATCAGAAACACACATAACACCAAAATTTTTTGTGGAAATCCTATTACGGGAAAAACCACGGTGGAGGTTAGTCCACAAGATTATACCCTATTAAAAGTATAAAGAATAAAATGGGGAATGCACATGCATCCAGGCGCATTGCCTAGAGCTCACTGCTCAATTACAATGGGAAGACTCACCGTCTTACAAAAATATTTGGATTACATCCACAAGATTTTGAACTGAAAAAATAGCAGCTGCTAATACCTGATTACAATTCTGGTAAAGCACATGAACACTTCTTCACACTCTGCTCACTCTTCTTCACACTTTACTTCTGCCTTCAAATGATTAGGACATTATTCACACATCTCATACACAAGCACTCCTCGCACACACCTTCAAATGGAATAAGCAATCGCTTATATATGTCCACAACAAGATATTACATCGCTACATGTCGGCCTCAACAAAATAATAAAATGAATACAAATTGTTGGCCCAAAACAATAAATAAATTTCAATGTGAATCGACCAAGGTCGGACACAACATAGTGAAGACCCAAAATAAAATCTCAAACATGAAAAGACTTCAAATAATTATTCCTTAAAGATCCACAACACGCTACAACACCCTCTCGGCCAAGAACATGAAAAACATGAACACGCAAGAGAGAATCTCTAATCGCGAGTACAACGATCAATGTGGACGTGCAACACAGATAGAGCACAATCTAGAAACATCCACAAACATCATGAATCACCAGAGAAGCATCCACAACAACTGAACTTACTAGAATCACATCATCTTCATTCAGGAACACCAACTGAAGCAATAGAATGACTGTCAGAACACAACTACTCATAACTCAATCAAATCTTCATGCGGATCTCTGAAACTTAACGTGGATAAACTAGATATACTCGAGAAGAAACCCTTTAATCCATAACCTCTGATTATCAACGTACTAAGCTAACCAACTGACTGAACTTCACTTCACCACTGACAACCTGCAACTTATTTCATTACAATTTTCTCAATATCCTCGACATATACAGCTTCTAATGACTTCAAGGCCAATAGTGTTGACAACAATGACAACCACATATCAGCAACACAACCACAACATCTACCAAATTCAGCCCTAGCTGACCTGGCATCTCTGGAAGTAGGGTAATTTTCATCATCGGCAAGCAACCCTGTAACTTCTGTAATTATTTCTTTAGTAGCCATTACTTCCAACCCTTTTACCGTGGCCTTTCCTTCAAACAGTTTCTCGGAAAATTCCAATGCAACATCTTCATTAAAATCATTAAGCCTCAGGAAATAATCTAACCATCCTCAGTTTCTGAACTCAGCCAGGCTAGGTGCATCTTGTAGTAATGCATCATGAACCGTGGGTTCATTTCAAATTAACCCACCTCCCATTGTTTAGTTGTTTGCAATCAAACAATCGCTCTGCAAAGTTTCCCTTCCTACAATCTTCATCTAAAAACTAAACTTCTTCTTCCTACAACGTTGCTAAATTCCCAATGCCAGTGTCATCTGAATTTTCCTTTTTGGAAACTTAAGATTATGACAAGAGCAATAAAGGTAGTAAAGGAGTAATAAATGAAGGCTATGATTGAGAAAAATGGCGACGGTTGATATCACCTCACACATGTGAGTCGTCATTTCACTCAGAATTCAAATTGGCTCAATTTAAACTTTGTTGACGTGAACCAATATGGACAGACACATGGACATAGTATTCACACTTCCCCCCAACCTAAATTTGAGCATGTTTCCTCACATGCGCGATAGTTATGATAATTTGACAGGTCAGGGAATAATGACATGCTATGGAGAACGTCTATATTAATTTACAGCAATTAAATGAATGTACTAAAATACAATTAAGAGATAACAACTTGATGCACACGTACCTAGATTCTTGGAAGATTTGTTACAAGGATTATGGAGAAAGTACCGGTCACCTTTTAAGAGGTCAGTTGAGCAATTAATGAAAGTGGAGTGGAATGGAGTGAAGTGATGATGGAATGAAGTGAAATTATGGAGGTGTGATGAAAGAGAGAGAAAGGTGGAGATGGATGGGTGGATGGGTGAATGAATGAAGAAGTAGACCCCCACAAAGGTGTAAGTCTTTATTATGACAAATTACGTACCTTAGTTAGCCAGAAGGAGGGAAACTAGATTTGCTTCCTTCGGTTGCAGGAAGTTCAAGTGTTGCATGTTGAGTGAATTGTTGCAGGAATTCCTACTTGGAAGTTGGTCTATGATACAATATGAGGCGATGACCATTGACAAGAAAACCAAATCTGACAGGGTCAATGGTGGTGAGCTGAACAACACCATTGGGGAAGACTTCAACAACCTCATACGGTCCTAGCCACCTTGTTTGCAATTTTCCTGCATTATCTTAATACATTGAGTCGTAGAGCATGGCTCAATCTCCTAGTTGGAATTTTTTGTCCTTGATGAACTTGCCATGCCACTTTATTCTCTGATTTTTCACTACATCTGTATGATGCAAGGCTAGCTTCCTCATTTCATCCAAAGCATTGAGTTGCATGATTTTGTCTCATTGTCCTTCAGAGATATCCATCCCCAAGTCTATTGCAGTCCTAAGAGTCTTATGCTCAAATTCAATGGGCATCATAGCTATCTTTCCATACAACAACTCAAAAAGAGTGAAGCCTGTTGTTGTTTTCCAGGTTGTCCTATAGGCCCAGATAGCTTTTGGCAGCCTATTTTCCCAATCCTTCTTATGAACAGCCACCGTTTTGGTCAGAATTGCTTTAGTTTCCCTATTAGTCACCTCAACTTGGCCATTGGCCTGAGGGTGATAAGGAGTAGACTTTTTGTGCCTTATGTTGTACTCATTGACCAGTGCTACAACAAGGGTTGAGGTGAATTGAGCCCCTTGATCAGTCACTATCTCTCTTGGAACCCCATACCATGTGAAAATCTCCTCATAAAGAAATTTAGCAACCTTATTATCTCTTGCATGCTTCATGGCCTTAACTTCTACCCATTTGGTTACATAATCAATGCATACTAAGATATAGGATTTACCATTAGATGGAGGATCAATGGGTCCTACAAAATCCAATCCCCACTTGTCAAATGGAGTGATTACTACCTGAGGGTAAAGGGGCATCTCATCAAATTTGGTTGGCTTGCCCATCCTCTGGCATCTATCACACTTTCTTGTATATCTCTCTGCATCCTTGTGGAGTGTTGGCCAGTAATATCATGTATTCAGAATCTTCATCATTGTCCTCTTGGCTGCAAAATGTCCTCCACATGGTTCATTGTGGCATGCATGCAAAATATCATGTCTCATCTTCCCTCACACCCTAGTGTAAATCAAACATCCTGCAATCCATGAAAAAGGAAATGAATTTTCAATGAGCACCCTTCTCTCTTTTGGAGAGAAGTGGGGAGGAACTCTCCCTGTGACTAGATAGATAGCTATGTCAGCGTACCAAGGTGTTTGCACACTGATGGAAAATAAGTGCTCATCAGGGAAAGAGTCATCTATGACCTGATTGTCCTCTGATGTAGTCAGCCTTGAAAGAAATTTTGCAACATTGGCCTTCCCTGGTTTATCTACAATGGTTATGCCAAACTCCTGCATCAGCAATAACCATCTTTCTAACCTACTTGATATCAGAGGTTTATTCATGAGATACTGAATGGCTACATGATCTGTGTGCACAAAGATTTGGTAGCCTGTTATGTAGTGTCTAAATTTGTTTAGGGCATAGATCACTGCTAGCATTTCCTTTTGTCACTGTATAGTTGAATTCAGCTCCTTGCAAGTTTTTGCTGACAAAATAAATAGCATTTTCAATAGCTCCTTCTTTATGCCCCAAGACTACTCCTATGGCATAGTTTGATGCATCTATATGGATGTGGAAAGGAAGCTCCCAATTAGGACCTTTGAGTACAGGAGCATAAGTCAAGGCTACCTTAAAATCAGAAAATGTCGTGTCACAGTCTTTTGTCCACTGGAATTTAACATCCTTAGTGAGAAGAGCATACAATGGTGTTGCTATTTTGCTAAAATCCTTGATAAAATTCCTATAGTAGCCTACATGGCCCAAGAAACTCCTAACATCTTTTTGTTTTGCAGGTATAGGCAGATTAGTGATCACCTCAATCTTTGCAAGATCTACTTGAATTCCTTTGTGAGAGATGTAGTGGCCAAGGACTACACCTTCCTGCATCATCATGAAGCACTTTTCATTGTTTAGAGATAGATTGTAATCTTCACATCTCTTTAAAACTCTCCTAAGATTCTCCAATGCTTCATTGAAATCAGCACCATAGGTGGTAAAGTCGTCCATATAAATTTCCATGCAATCATGAGAGATGTCTGAAAATATGTTAATGACTGCCCTCTGAAAAGTTGTAGGTGCATTGCATAAACCAAATGGAAGCACTGAGTAGGCATAGGTCCCCCATGGACAAGTAAAGGTGGTCTTCTCCTGGTCGTCAGGTGTAATTTGGATCTAGTTATACCCACTAAATCCATCTAGAAAAGAAAAGTATTGTTTTCCTACAAGTGAGTCCAAACCTTGATCTATGAAAGGTAAGGAAAAATGGTCTTTTTTGGTGGCAACATTGAGTTCCTTGTAATCAACACAAACTCGCCACTTCCCTCCCTTTTTGGGTACAATCACCAATGGAGACACCCACTGGCTATCTAAAATTGGGTAGATAAATCTGCATCTAACAATTTGTGTAGTTCCCCTTTTACAATTTCTCTTAGTGCAGGGTTAATTCTTCTTTATGGCTATCTCACTAGGGTACAATCATCTCTGATGTAAATCCTATGAGTGCAAAGCTTAGGGTCTAAGCCCTTCATATCATGATAGTCCCACGCAAATGCATGTTGGTGGGTTCTCAGTAAATTTTTCAATGACAACAGTTGTTCTTCACTCAATTTGCTATTAATATTTAGATATTTTCCTTCTACCACTTGCACTTGTGTAGCTATCTCTACCATAGTTGTTTCAATAATGCTTGGTACTTTGAGTTCATGTGGCAGCAATTTATGAGACATACCTGTTGTTGGAGGAAGTTCTACTACAGGAAGAGCGGGCAGAAGTGTCTTTACTAGATCAATAGAATGAGAGGATGATGCTTCCTCTATTTCACAATGATTCTGAATTATGATAGACAATACTTCGTCTTACTTTTGAAGCTGCATCAAAGAGCTTCTGCCTAACATCATCAGTTGTGCCACAAAATTAACTTCCTCGGCCTTTTCACCAACATGTGGCCATACAGGATTATCCTTGTCATGAGATGGTTGAGTTGGAGGGTAGAGTGTTGGCACTCTCAAATTTTGCAAATTTTAGATTCCCATTTCAAAATTTTGCCTCTGCATTTTCAGAAGTGTACTTGAAGAATTTGCCCAAGTGACCCACTTTGAAGGCTTGTAATTTGATTCCTATTCATTTTCAAGCAAAACCCACTTGTGAACCCGCTCATGTGACCTATGTGAGTGTGTGTGTCAATTTTCAGCTTCCTGCGATGAGTTTTGACTGAGTTCTAAAAAAGTGAAGTTGGAGGGTTTTGCACTGTTCTGCTATTTGCAAACATTCAGTCTTGCAAAGTTGCCTCTCGTTTGAGCTTACATTTTGCAACCTGTTCACTGTCAAGTCAAACCAATTTTTGCTCCCAAGTCTCCACGCCTAAATGATCTCATATGTCAGTTTTTAGGGCCTCATCATTTGATTTGCTATTTTTAGCAAATCAAAACCAAATGCAATTTCTCCAGTTTTGCATTTGCATTGCTGACAGCGTTTTAGAAAGGTCAACTTTGACCATCAATATCTTTTGATCAGTGATGATTGAAGCAAATCTCTCTTGCACACATGTTCATTGTGCCTAAATGTACTTGTGTGTCCGGTGGCAGCCTCTCAGGAGTTGATTTGCTATTTTTCAAAATGGGTGATTGGATCAGTTTTAATTGGTTCAGAAAGGCTGCAATTTCAGAAAAGTTCAACTGGGCCACTTTGAGGTTCAATATCTTTCACCTCGTGACTCCTTTCTCTAAGCCGTTTTTTGCATTCAAATCTCTAGACCAATGGCTACACGCGTACAATTTTTTATGTCTCCGGGATGTTGTTTTCCTAGTTTTCAAAGCCGATTCCAGAGCCGACCGGGCCAGTTTTGCACATTTTGCAAATATGTCAGAAATCAGATTTTGATGGGAACCCATTTCAAATTTCCACTCCATATTCATTCAAAGGTTGTTTTTGATCAATTTGAGCATAAAATTTGTTTGAAAATGAAAATTTTTTAGTCGGGCCACATGGGGCCTGACATGCTCCATCTTGTTATGAGCTTGCAAGTGTTGGATTGCATCATGTTCAAGCACATTATGGTTATGAAGGGCATGAATTGCAAGACATTGCTTCATCATTGAGCTCTCATATGACATTATCACAGATGCCTCCTACAGCTCAATGAAGGGTAATGTCTCACTTGTTTTCTCATGAAACAAAGTCATAACTATATTCAATCTTGCTAGACCATTTGAATTGAGACATAATACTGAAAATCAAGCATTTCTACATGCTGCTATTGTTGAGATTCTCTGATTATGTGGATGCACCTAAAATGAACAAAATTCATTGAAGGATTTATATAGGAGGAGTAACTTGGGAGCTGATGAAGATTGATGGTTGGCTTGAGATTAAATATTCAAGACTTCATAAGGGAAATAAATGTTACATAAGCAAGCAGTTATTGTGGAGACTTTGCACACTCTTAATAGCAAAATTCGATATATAAAATGCATGACAATTATGAAAGGCAGAGTCATGCAAAATCAGTCAGAGTTGCAAGAAACAATATAAAGTATGGAATTTGGATGATGATTAGCTCAAAACAATGAAACATTAAGAGTTCCACAAGGCAAAACAATGAAACATTGTGGCTTTGTAAAAGGGGAATATCTCAATATTAAGGTGAAATTCAATAGGTAAGGTGTGAAAATCAATAATGCTATTGCTAAAATTGTTGTATGTGAAGAGCCATAGCACCATTCAATCTTGGTTGGTTATTTGAATAACCACAAACACTGAGGGGAACACATGAACACCCCACTTGCAGCAGCTATTGTCTCATGTGAGGGACGCTGAGGGAGCAGCAAGATGATCAGTGGAAATGTTTTAGAAACCTTCTAAGCAAATGCAAGGTTGGGCACGCTGCCAGTTTGATAGGTTACCTAATGAATGTGACTCCCATGAAACACTTCAAAAGGAAACAAATGAGTACTAATGGAGCTCGATGGAGATGGAAGAAGGAAAGAGGTGCATGAATCAGACAAAAACCCCAAAGAAAAAATAGTCTCATTGAATGCCCAATGAAATACCACGCTGGCAACAATAAATAAAATGGATTTGTTAGAAAAGTTGCGCTAGGAGGTGAGGGTGTGGATATCCTTCACAATATAGAGGATTTGGTGATAAGTGCTTTTGAAACCTCTAAGTAAATGCATTTTGGCAGCACTTACAACACCTATGATCCCAAGGAACGTCAAAATTGCAGCGCAGGGCATACAAAATAGAAATGTTGAAAAGCCTTAAGAAACTTTTAAGTAAATGAATAAAAACAAAGGAGCCAACGCGTAGGAGAAGCCACGCATCATATGGAGAAGGCACTATTCAAAGGTATACTTATCCATCAAAGTTTAAAAGGCAGTAACCAATGAGCAGTGCATTTTGGTGCAATACATATGAAAAGATTTCCTACTATCCTGGCTAGCGAATGATATAACTTTGGCTCAATATAAGTGTGAAGGGTATTTACAAAATGGAGCTTGGGTCTATTGTGTAAGATTGAAAGAAATTGATGTGAACACAAGGGAGATATGGAGCCAACATATGCGCACATATGAATATGTTGAGAATGCCTCTATAGAATGATTTCCACAGGAAAATGTAGCTGCCATTGAGGCTCGACTGAAAAGCAGAATGGAATGCCATTGCATACGCACCAAACTATTCATTGAAATGGTTTTAGAAACTTTTCACACAACTCCAAATGCACGCGGCCAAAGAAGGTATAGAGATCCCTCAAAGCACGAAGAAAACAATGAAGGATACAGAGCTTAAGCTGAAACAAGAACATGAAGTTAGGGAAAAATGGGCAAACCAAGATGCAGGAGGGAGATCAATGATGGAGAAAGGAATAGCAAAACCAGCCACATCCTGGCCGCACCCTGCCATATCGCGATCTGAACCTCCACGACCTTTAATCATCGCAAAATGGCAAAAAATTTCCACGTGGCAATGGGCCCGGGCAATGCTTCTTGAACGAATGATGAAATATTAAAAGGGCAAGTATTGTGAGTTTGTCGGCTTTTGCTTCTAATTGGAGGAGTGAATTTTTATAGGTGAAGAATGCGGTGGAAAAGGTAAAAGAGGGGGGTTCGTTAAAATTTTAAATCTTTGCATATATTTCATTATAAAGTGAGATATTTAAAGAGGAAAAAATTGAAAAATTAAAATATGCCCGTGAAGATTTAAAATGGTGGACCCCATGAATTTTTTAATGTTGCCCGTGAAATTTGCCTTCATATTTTAAAGGGAGGGGTTCGATATGATTTTAAATGTCCCCTTATTTGTAAAATAATGGGGACTTTAAAATAAGTGCTATGTAAAGTTTCAAAACGACATTTCTTTTCATGGGTAAAGTATTTTAAAGGTGAAATGGGGGTGCTGGTAAAATAAGATTTGTTGCAAAATGAAATGGCATAAAATACTATGGATGAATACAGGAGGTTGGGTTAAATTTTTTAAATCTCAAGTGAAGCTCAAACATTTGCACGTGCAGTGGCTTGGAGGATATATTTTAATTTTATGTTGGGCATATTTTAAAGTGCAAAGGGGAATGTTTTACTTTGAGAAGTAAAATAAAGTGCAGCTTCAGCATTATAAAAGAGGGAAAAACAAAATTTTCACGGGCAGAGAGGCATTTCT
This sequence comes from Sequoia sempervirens, assembly GCA_007258455.2. Lineage (NCBI taxonomy): Eukaryota > Viridiplantae > Streptophyta > Pinopsida > Cupressales > Cupressaceae > Sequoia > Sequoia sempervirens. The sequence continues at coordinate 285,892,457 of VDFB02270651.1, read as the reverse complement.
CACATAGCAGGTAGAATGGAGTGAATTTTTTCACATAGGCATATTTTCTATTGAAGAACAACTAACAGCAGTGGCAGATTTGGAGGAAAAGTTTGTTGCAAAGAGAGGAGAGATGCTTTGCATTCTATTGATCAATGGTGAAGAGGATTCCAGATGGCATCTCCGGATCAGCTTTAGGGCTCCTTCTAAATCTTCTCTTCTTCTATTTCTTCTCTTCTCTTCTCGTTATTCAAGTTCAAAGATTAAGAGCTAGTTATGGGGTTTCGTATGAGGCTGGGTAGATAGAAAATGCTAAGTCTGAGTCATTTCTTGATTCTGTAAGCTGTAATTTTTTGATTGCATGAGCAAATACAGCCAGTTTATGCAAATAAATCATGAAAGTGTGTGCACATTCATGAATATCTTCAAATTGTCTCCATACTTGTATAGTTTAATCATATGAATTCAATAATACAAAGTATCTTTGAGTTTGTCATCTCAAGTTTCATGAGATTGTGTTATTTGTTTATGGGTCTATTTCAAGGAAACGGTTAAATACTTTGAGCAGATAACAGTGATTTCAAGTGTGCAGGTTGGATTTGGTAAGGAGAATTTGAGTGATAATAGGAGTGGGATTGTTGGTGTAAGACACTAAGAGTTGATGCAAGGCATTAACAATTTAAATCCACTGGTGGAATGTCATTTGCTAATGAATTCTTTTTGTGTTTGACTCCATGGCCCAAAATTAGGCAATGATTTATCTTGTAGCTTAGTGCATCTCAGAAACATTTTATAAATTCAAAATCATTTTAAATCCCTATGTGTGGTAGTTATCTCATGCTCCAAATAGTTGATATTACTGATGAACAGACAATTCTATTGGTATTATCCTATTATGTTGAGCTATTAAATGAGATTATTTTTTGTTGTTAATGTTGTTTACAATAATGGTGCAGAGGTTGTAAATGCATTAAGGGATCACCCTCCCGGGTCTTGTAGAGCCCAAAGTGTAGGAGGTCTTTAAAATCCTCGTCAGTTGGTCCAGGTCCTTCAAGCTACCCTTGATTGGAATTGGCAATTCCATAGGTAGATTAGAAGACTAACCTAGTTACAGTAAAAACCACCAACATAGAGAACAAGTTGTTTAGTGTTCTTTCCATCAGAAATGGTCATGTCTCATGTCATGCATCCAATATAGGCATTTGTTGTTGCTAACCATGGCCTTCCAAGAATAATGGGGTACCCGCCTAGTGTGGCTTTAGGAGAAAGAATCATGAAATTTGTTGGGTATTCCCATGAGTCTAGAGTTACCACAAGGTCCTCTACTATACCATCAGGTTTAAAAATTGAACTATCAGCAAGCTACAGGACAGTAGGAGTAGGTCTCATGCTTGCAACATTAAGTTGTGTTAGGATATCCTTGGTCATTAAATTTATTGTTGCTCCCAAATCAATCAGAGCATTTCTTATTTGGACCCCATTTATGAAAACTCCTACCACAAGGCTCCCTGGGTCACTATATTTAGGAACAGTCACTTTCCCAAGCACGATGTATGTCAGTTGTCCCACCACATGAACCATAGTGGGGTATTTCTTCTTCCTGCCTGGCTTCTTAAGGCATGCTTCCTTGATTGCTTTGCCATATATGGGAACATCTTTTATGGCCTGAAATAGAGGTATCTGGACACATATATGCTTCAACTAATCTAAAATATCAAAGGTTGGTTCCTCCTTCTCTTCCTTTTGTTTCACAATTTCCAACCTATGGGGAAATGGTGGTTCTTGTTCAATCTGCTTGACTGGGGTTGGTTCAGGATTCTTAGGTACACTTGGTTGTATGGGGGTATTCAAAGGCTCCTCTTCTTCCACAGGAAGCTCAGTGATAATGGGTGTGGAAGGAGCTGGAAAAGTAGTTCCTGAATGCAAGTGGATGTCACTTACACTCACGAAATATGCAGGGAATTGATTTGGATCAACAGAGTATATTGGCTACTGTTGTGGTTTGTTATTTGGGTTGGGTGTGGGCTGAGCTGGTAACTAAGTAGGTTTAGGTGCATTTGAACTTGAGCTAGCAGGATGAGGCATTATAGCAAGTTGTTGGGGCTGAGAAGATGGTTGCATGTAGCTATTTGTCTGGTTTGGCCATTGTTGTCCTCCCCTCCATTGATTTGTTTGTTGCCAATTTCCTTGAAATTGTTGCCAATTCCCCTGAGGTTGTTGCCACTGGGGTGGAGAGTTTTGGTGATTAGGCCAGGTATTTGGAGGGTTACTCCAAGGCTATGGTGGATATCCTCCATAATTAGATGGATATGGGGGTTTCCATTAGTTACTAGATGAATAAGAATTAAAATATGGCTCAACAAAAGAGAGTGGATCCGGTGGCATACCTTGTCTTGGATCCCATGGCCTCCTTTGTGCAACATAGTAGACTTGATCTTCTTCAACCTGGATTGGCTTGAACTTAGGTGGAATCTACTTACTTTCAATATTAGGTATTATCTTACATCTGTAGTCCTTCTTTTGTCTGCAATGAGGGCAATATTTTGCCAACATTGTCTTTGCTTCTTGTTTCTTTTTGGCTTGAAGTGTATCTAGTTGAGTAGCCAGATTGTTTATAATGTCTTGCTTGAAGTCTGCCAACAAGTGAGTAATCTCCATTCTTGAAACTCCACTGGTAGATGACTTACCCATAGAAGATTGGTAAGCTCTCCCTTTCTTTGAAGCTTCCCTAGAGTAGTTTTGACATATCTTCTTGATATCCTCCCAAGGAACTTGGGAGATATCTCCTCCTCCTATTAGGTCCAAGGCATCAGTGCAATTGTCATTAATTCCTCTTAAGAAAAGCAGTTTTTGTGATTCTTCATTGAGTGTATCGTGTGGAGATTTATGCAGACAAAATAGAAACCTTACAATGTAATCCTCCAGGCTCTCATCTTCCTTTTGCTGCATCCTAAAAATGTCATCTCCTCTCATGTCACTGCCCCTACAATACTCCTTGTATTTCTCAAGGAAATTTGTCTTCATGTCCTCCCAAGTCTCCACAGTATTTCTACCTAGGCTTATGAACCATCTTAATGCAGCTTCTTTCAGGGTGGTAGGAAATAGCTTAAGCCTATGGGCATCAGTGGTATAGTCATAACTCCTGCAGAGTATATCAAACTCAAACAAGAAAGTATCAAGATCTTCTATGACAAGTCCATAGAACTTAGGAAGGATTGAAGCAGGAATATTTTTGAGGTTGTCAACTTCATTTTGATGAGCAATGGGGAAAGGAAAAGTTGGTTGGTTAGGTTTTTTTCTATTTGCATCACCCATGCATGCCTGATGTACTTCCAAAGCAAAGGTATTTTCTGATTTTGGTCTTCAGAGGAAACTTTAGAGCTAGTCAGATCAGGAAATGCATCAGCAAAGGGGTGTGGATCTTCTTCTTCTTCTTCTCTTGGCAGGTTCTAATACTCAACTAACTAGAATGGATCAAGATTATTAGGAAGGAATCTCCCATGAGCATCTCTCATCCTTCCTCTATGCATACATTATCAACTCACTATCAGCCAACTCACACAAAGAATTAGAAAAAGAATGGTGGATCATTACTTTCCTAAATGAGGGGTATACTAAGAACAAACTTCAAAAATACTACAGTAAGAAAAACTATCAATGACTCCAAAGAGCTCCCTAGTTTGATACCATCCCCGGCAACGGCGCCAAAAATGTTGGCCTCCTATAATGATCTAATAATTAATCCCTTACAGTTGTGATTCAGATATTGGACATCTAACCTGAATAGATATCTCAGTCATCATGAAGGTGCATTTAACTTGTCAATCCAAGGACGTGAACTTGAAATGGGTCAGCACAGTATGTGCACTAAGGATCCAAAGTAGCCACATTCATCCTACAACTAAGAAAGACACAATGTTGAAAGTAAATTTCTTGGAAAGAAATAACATAAGTGTTGAGCATCAACCAACAACTATACTAAGTTGAAATGCATGACAGAAATGAAAATATGAGTGAATAAACAAGAAACTACTCTGTCTGCTTTGGCTGCAAGAACAGTCATAGAATGGAATTCTAGTGGCTACAAGAATAGACAGTGCTAGATTTTAACTAATTATTCAACAAAAAGTAACGACTAAGCTAAAGGATGGAATGCTCACCAAGTGGGCCCCCTTGGATGAGTATTCCTTAAGACAAATGTAAACTCATATGCACGAACTTATAACTTCATTTTATTCATTGGAAAACACAAGTACAATAGAGCAGCATAACTTTATTACAAAAAAACTAAGAATGTGAGTACATCATCAGATTAATCAACCTCTTTTGAAGGAGCATCTGAGTCTTATTTATAGGAAGAAAAACTACTAACTAATCACCTAGCAAGGCGGTCAACTCCAACAAATTAGAAGGACGCTACTTTAGGGAAAGCATAAAAAGTGGAGAGGCAGTTACGCATGGGTGGAATCTGGTCAAGCATGTTTTCCTTAACGTAGATTTAGCACAATAGTAACGTCTATATTCGCTCAAGAGAAAATTAGGACCATTTACAAGGCGGTTACAATTTTGATTTAAACGAGGAATCTCCCGCCGTTGAGAGTCTTCCCTCCATTGACCTTCGAGTGATCACCTTGTTGATCGTTATGGCGAATGACCAGCTGGCAGAATCTTCTTCAATTTTGTAGGCTGCTAATTATATCTGCATAACAATATTAGTACGCACAACAATTGCATATCTGTAACTATCTTAAAGTAGCATTTATTAATCCACATGTAAAATCAACACAGATAGTTCATATAGCATGTCAATGTCATTAAAGATCACAAAAATAAGCTTATGCCCAATGTCTATGGTTTTGAGGAAATATTATAAAAAGGTCAGCATCCAAGTATCAAAGTATATGAAAACTATAGCAAATAGACAATAAACTTATATCAAAATTGAGTCATAAACTAGACTCATCAATACTAATAACTCAGAATGAGACAGGAAAAGCTTATTTTATTCATATCAAAAGTCACTCGATGGTCTTTTGGCAAGTTCGCAAACCTTTAGTACCGACCACCTAATATAAGTAAGGCTTAAATGGGTGGTAAGTTACAATGGAATCATAAAACACTGCCTACATTCAAACAATAATAAGGAAGCGGTAAAGTTGGAGGTTAGCAAAACTAGTGAAAACTCTGCCTAGGTTCGCAATGTATAGTGAAACATCACTTGGCCTAAAAACTTGCACAAAAAATTGACTAAAGAAAGGGGAAGCATGGTGGCATTGAGGAGGGTACCAAAATTAAGGGTAATAGTAGATAAAAATTTTCACATGATTCTTTCTCCCCCTTTGACATCAATGGAAAAGGATAAAGTATTTTGCATTGTTCTCCCCCTTTGACACTCAACCAAGATACTTGCTTTGAATACTCCCCCTTAGGAGTACACCCAACCAAATCAGCAACTCTACACAATGACAACACATGACACTACCTACTCCCCCTGAGAGGTAGCCACCAACATCAGTCCAAACAAGAGATGAATCCATAGATCCATTGGCTAATGCATCTCCATATGCATCTAGTTCAAGGAAGGAGGGGAAATAACCCCCAACTTCTCCCAAAGATACTCAAAAGTATCCTTAGGAAGATCCTTAGTGAATAACTCAGCAATCTAATCCTTTGTAGGTACATATTCAAGCTTCACCTCATTCTCCATAACCTTCTCTCTTAGAAAGTGATACCTGATTGATGTATGCTTTGTCCTTGAATGCATCACTTGATTCTTTGAAATTTTAATTACACTTGTATTATCACAAAATATAGAAATAGGCTCATCATACATTACTCTAATATCCTTCAATGTGTGTCTCATCCATAATACTTGTGTGCAGCATGATGTTGCTACAATATACTCAACCTCTATAGTGGATAAAGAAATTGAATCTTGTTTCTTACTTAACCATGACACCAATCTACATCTAAGAAATAATGCACCACCACTTGTACTTTTCATGTCATCAACACAACCAACCCAATCTACATTTGTGTATGCACTTAATATGAAATCAATATCCTTAGGATATCATAAGCCATCATTTGGAGTGCCTTTTATATATTTGAATATCCTCTTTACTACTGCAACATGTGTCTCTTTAGGATCTTCTTGAAATCTAGCCACAAGACAAACTACATGCATGATATCCGGTCTAGTAGCAGTTAGATATAGAAATCCACCAATCATAGATCTATATTTGCTTTGATCAATGTTAGGTTATTCATCATCCTTGCTCAATTTGCAACCAGTCACCATAGGAGTACATACAGGTTTCGAGTCTTCCATTCCAAACTTCTTCAACATCTCTTTGACATAATTTGACTGTGAAATGAAAATGTCTTTATCTATTTGATTGATTTGTAGCCCAAGGAAGAAATTCATCTCCCCAAACATTGACATCTCAAACTCTTTCTACATCTCTTCTGCAAATTTCTTACACATAGCTTCATTGCCTCTAAAGATAATTTCATCCACATACACAACTACTATCAAGATTTTTTCCTCCTCAATTTGGAAGTAAAGATTACTATTTTTGGTTCCTTTATTGAATCCTTGTTGTATTAGATATTTGTCCAATCTTGCATACCAAGCTCTAGGAGCTTGCTTTAATCCATACAATGCCTTTTTCAATCTGCAAACCATATCTGGTTGATCTGATAACTAAAATCCTTCTGGTTGTTCCATGTAAACCTCTTCTTCGAGTTCACCATTTAAGAAGGAAAACTTCACATCCATCTAATAAAATTTAAATTCTTTATGTGTTGCAAATGCTAAAAACATCCTAATTGCTTCCATTCTAGCCACTTGGGAAAATTTTTCCTCAAAGTCTATTCCTTCCACTTGTGAGTAACCCTTATGCACAAGTCTTTCCTTGTTTCTTACCACTTCTCCATTCTCATTCAGCTTGTTTCTAAATACCCACTTAGTTCCAATTATGTTCTTGTTTGTCGGTCTAGGGACCAATTCCCAAGTCTGATTTTTCTCAATTTGCATAAATTCTTCCATTTCCTTCATCTAATGTTCATCATTGCATGCCTCACTCACTATTTTAGGTTCAATTTTAGAAAGTAAACACAGATTTACCTCAACTTCAACAGCTCTACTTCTTGTCAATACTCATTTCCTCTTGTCTCCAATGATCTGTCCTTCGGAATGATTTCTTTGCACATACTTAGGGGTCTTAGGGGTCTTTTCCGGAGCCTCTTCCTCTTCATTCTGCACTTATTTTTCCTTAGCTTTTTCTTCTTCTTCTTCTATGTAAGCAAGTTCCTCTAACACATATCCATCTATAGCAACTAAATTCTACAAATCTTCACCAACCTTAATATTTACACTTTCAACAATCATTCTTATCCTTTTGTTGTAACATCTGTAAAATTTTCTTTTGGTAGAATATCCAAGGAGGATACCTTCATCAAACCTTACATCAAACTTTCCTAAGTTTTCTTCATCTCTTTTGATATAACATTTGCTTCCAAATACTCTAAAGTGCTTGGTAGTAGGAACCATTCCATACCACAACTCATAGGGAGTCTTTGTGTTGTTAGCTTTGGCTTGAACTCTGTTAAGTATGTAAATGGAAGTATGAATTACTTCTCTCCAGTAGACTTCCGGTAGGTTAGCTTCTTTCATCATAGTCCTAGCATCTTTTTGAACAATCTGATTTTTCCTTTCAACCGCTCCATTCTATTGAGGAGTTCTAGGGGTAGACAAGTGCCTCTTTATTCCATGAACTTTACAAAACATGTTAAACTCATTAGAGGTGAATTCTCCACCTCTGTCAGACCTTAATCATTTGATTTTCAAATTCATTTCATTTTCAACCATAGCTTTAAATGCTTTGAATCTATCTAGGGCATCAAATTTTTCTCTAAGAAAAGTAACCCATGTCATTCTAGAGTAATCATCAATCAAAAGCATGAAATACCTATCACCTTGAAGACTTCTCACCCTTGTAGGACTGCAAAGATATGTGAATATTAATTCCAGTAGTCTGCTAGCAAATTGTTCCTTTCTTTTGAAACTACTCTTTATCTGCTTTCCAAATTGACATTGATAGGATTTGTAATTCTTGGTAGGTCTCTTACTGCATGAACTAAACTAATTCTAACTAAATTATCAAAATTCATGTGACACATCCTCTAGTGCCATAACCAACTATTATTAATCTAAGACATAAAGCAATGACTATCAACACCCTTGAGCTGATAGATATTTCCATTTGTCCTCTTACCAACAACAATCAACGTTCTAGACCCTTTTCTGATCTCACATATTTCATCCTTAAACATAAGATTATATCCTTTGCTACACATTTGTCCAACACTCAAAATATTGTGCCTTAAGCCTTTAACATAGTAAACATCTTTAGTATTATGTTTGCCATCAAAATTGATTGAACCTATTCCACAAATCTTAGCTCCTGAATCATCTCCAAATTTAACTAATCCTCCGTCATACTTTTCAAGTTTAACAAACTTACTTTTGTCTTTGGTCATGTGATTTGAACAGCTACTATCAACAACCCAGTAGTTCTTATCTTGTTTAACATGAAAAGCAAAATCCAATGTACCTTCAACTTTATCCTTCTCTTTCAAAGCACTTTCCTTCACACAACTTTCAGAGTTAATAAAAGTAGATTCATCTTTTAAAGCTAAGAACAAGCATTCATTTTCATCTGCATCTCCATAATCAAATTCATCATCATAAATACGAGCATCTTCTCCAACATAGTAACTTCTTTTAATCATTTTTCCTTTGTTCTCCTTACTTTTATTATTCACAACTTTGTTTGGACATCTTGAAGCATAGTGACCTATATTTCCACAACTAAAACATTTGAAAGGTAGTTTACCTTTGTACTTACTGGTGCCATTTTTCCATCCTCCTTACAAAGTTAGCTTCCACATCATCAGGATCTTCTCCATCTGAATCTTCAACCTTTTTTGATTTTTCAGCCTTGAAAGTAGTTTCTACTTTTGTACCATTTTTCAAACCAATTTTTCTCATTTCAAAAGAAGTTAGTGTACCAAGCAACTGATCTCTAGAATAAGTATTAAAATTTGCAACTTCCTCAATAGGAGATACCTTTTCACTATAAGAATCAGGAAGAGATATGAGAACTTTCTTTACCACCTTAGGTTCTTTGACTTGTGCACCAAGACCTCTCATTGCACTTACCAGCTCATCAACTCTCTACATGTAGGTTGTAATTGTTTCATCTTTAGACATTGCAGAGTCTCAAATTGTGCCTTCATATTTTGCAACTTTTCTCGTTTAACCTTGTCATCTCCTTCATAAATACTTTCTAGCTTGTCCCAAACTTCTTTAGTAGTCTTCAAATTCATAACTTTTACTAATTTAGAATTTGAAAGACTATTCAAAAGAATAATTTTTTCCTTAGCATTTACCTCATGGGCCTTGATATCATTACTTGTGCTTGGACCATTCACAGGTGCAACATATTGAGTCTTTATTACCTTTTCAATCTCATACCCATAGGATGCCAAATATCCTTCCATATTTTTCTTCCAGAATGCATAGTCTATGTCATCAAACTTAGGGCAATCTAACTTGTTCACCATCCCAAATCTACCTCGAGCGATACCAATTGTTGCACAGGTGGTTGTCGTTGCACCAAAAGATCGACTTGTTAATGCCTGATACAACCGCCAGATTTATACAAGATCCAAGATCCACAAGAGGTAGTTAAGCCATGTCACGAACCCAAGCGTTGTGTTGTAGTTTAAAGTGCCCTTTAAGTGGATTTTCAGTTTAGGGTTGTTGTATCAGCTTTTGGGGTGTTGACTAAATGTTTTCAGTGTGTAGAAAAACTTATCAGACCATGTTATCAGCAATACAAAGAGTTATCAGACCTATATCAACATTCGATTTCATCCTTATAAGGTATTCTACAATTGGTTCATGATTAAACTAATTTATCTATGTTATTTAGCTTATTTTGAGTTATTGCAGTAGTCTAAGTTTGTAATCATAAATTTTTATCAACTTATATCAGTGGTTTAATTCCCAAAATGTTGCTTTGTTATGCATTTTATATAATCTTGTAAACCCCATATGGTAGTACCGTTGGAGTCTTTCATTGAATCCATTTTCATTTTTTGTAAGTTGGATGGTTTACCACCAATAATTATAGCATTTTACATTTAGCTTGTTTTGGCATGAACAAGTTGGCATTATCAACCATTTTGGTATAATTCAAGCTTAGAAATTTTACTAGTGGATTTGCATTGCATCATGTAGTATGTTGGAGAGGTGTTGATAGGATGGCTTTTCCACCTGCATGTCATATTAGCAATCTTTCAAAGAGGTATTGATAAAGCTAGCTCTGTTGCTTGCATATTATAGTTGGCTTTCCACCATCTCATATATAATTGCATTCATCTAGATTAATTATGTGGTTGGAGGCACTATATGCTCTCACCTTGCCCACTCCAAGATTTGGGTGATCAAAAAGTGTTGAAGACATTGCATTTCATTTTTATATTATCAAAAATAAAAAATAAAAGTAGGGTGGGTTGTTACACATGTTCATTTGAATGATCTTCATGTGGAAGCCAACTTCCTTGTGCAGTGCTCTCTAGCTTCTACCAAGTGTGTTTAACCCTCCAAATTAATAAAAATCCAACTAATATGGCATATGTCACCTCATGTTCAGCACACACTCCTTTATCCACAATGGCTATTGATTTAAATTTGTCATCCAATATTCACGATGGTTAGCTAAGATTAATTCCTCACTAGATCATGTGGGCCCTTTATTCTTAAAGATTACAAATGAAACATGCATGCTACAAAGGCCATCATGGTTCTAATTACTTGCGCCAAATTCTATAACCACTAGTGCATGTTGCATCTTGCCTATCAATCTAGTACCAGTTGAAGATCATCTAGCAGATGCTTTGACTCCTCCAACTTTTATCCCCCTCTCTCTTCTCCATTTTTTTGTCAAATGTTCCCAAGTTCATTTGGTTGCAATTGCACATGGTTCCTATGGTCGTATAAATAAGGGTTGTGCCCTCTTGTAAATGTATTTTAGCTTTTTAATATAGAATCAGATTTTTTGGCTTTCTTTTGATTTGTTTGCTAGCTTGTAGAAATACGAGTGTGTTTTAGCATTTTGTATTTGCTACTACTCATCTTGGAGAGTGAGCTCCCTAATTTGATACTATGAATGTGTGCACACTTGTTTGTTATGCCCCCAAACTAAAGTGGATTAGCATTCACTAGCTACAAATTTAAATTAATGTTGCTCTATTGCAAATAGGTTTGCATAACACAAGTTGAGGCAACTCTACCTCAAGCATGTACATGTTTGTACTGGAGAGTTGGTTTTGTGTTGTAGAGAAATAGTAGGTCATCCTTCTTTGGCACTTTTTCACCCACCATTTTATTTGTTTCTCTAACCCTATCCCCCTCCTAACACTTATCTTCTTTTTATCCCTTTTCCTTTACTGGTTAGAATAGGGTAGGCTAGACATTGAAGTAGTTTCTTGTTTTGCACCGTTTATAGTGGTAATTTGTGTGTTTAGTTAGTTTAGCATTAGGTGTAGAATAGAAGAGGAAGGTGGCCTTCTCTAGAGGTTTTCATGCAATTGTTTGAAAGAAACTATTGATAAGACAAGATCCCTATCTATTAGAGCTTCTCACATACTAGGAAAATCAGGAAGCATAGGAATTTCAAATTTTCATTGTATCTGATAATTGGTGGTTGCGGTCATAAGGCTCAAGTGCCCAGTGGCTTGATGTCAAGCACTAATCTATAAGCACATAGACTAACTCTTGCCCCTGTTCCCACAAGAGCTTTTCCCCCAACATTTTGCAATTAGAAATCCACCACCGACAATACCTAAGTTAATGTAATAGTTGTATCATACATAATGTAATACTAGACTAATATTTGCAATGCTATTATTTATTTTGTGTAAAGATGGTGCCTTTAAACTACATGAGTTGGGTTGACTATCTAGATTAAAACCCTACTTAGTTGAGAGCTCTCATATATCATTGTAGGATTTTGACCTCAAGAAAGTATACATCTATGTAATTCAAAATATCAAAATAAAGGAGTGCATTTAAAATGGAAAGACTAGTTATGCAAATATTCATTTTTCTTATGAAGTATCATATACAATACCATTACAATTGGAGTTTTTTTTCCTTTTGGTAAATTATGAAGGGACTCTAGATAGGATCCCTTAGGTGCATGACTTGTGTCAACTTGTAGAGTATTGTTTAGAACAAAGTTTGAAGACTCAAACTCAACACGGACTTGGCAGTCCAAAATAGGACTCAGACTCAGGACTCGGCACAGACTCAACAAAAAACTCGGCTAGGACTAAGTAAAAAAAAAATCATAGTTTTACAACAACAAAAAAATTAATGCATTTAGAGAACATAAGAGCCTAATTTGATTATCAATTTGTCATAATTCAAATATTACACATGTCATATGATCTTCAAACACTCAATAATTGAAATTTCATCATTCATACTCATATTTTCAAACTTTCAAATGTATAACAACATCATAAGTTTATAAATGTTTGCATATAATGATATGTCAAAATGAGAAAAAACATTAACAACCAAATAAAATCTACATCTTCATCTTTCTCCTCCTACTGCAACTCAATTTTGTAGGCCTAGAACTAGAAGGTTCTACAGTATCCAAATGATGAGGAGTGGTTTCTTGATCTTCAAAAATGTCTTTGTCCTCTGCCATTGCATCCAATTATGTTGCTTCTTCTTCTATTGCTATTGCTCTCTCCAATTCAACAAGATCTTCATCAGTAAGGAAGACATCAACATCATCATTTTGTTCATCAATAGTCCATTCACCATATGGATCAATATCATCCAAGTCGATGGACTCATGTGAAACACCCTCCACCTTTCTAGTTCGAAGGCGAAGGTTATACCGAACGAAGACTAGATCATTTAGGTGCTACTAGGTCAACCTATTTCTCTTCTTTGTGTGAATGTTCTCAAATAAGCTTCAATTATGTTCACACCCAGAAGCACTACATGGCTGCGACAAAACACAAATAGCTAGCTTTTGAAGATTTGGCGTGCTAGCACCACAATTCTCCCACCATAAATCTACAAAAACACATTTAAAAAATATAAGAATCAAGTAAAAAATGTAAGAATCAAGTTTCTAATTTCATCTTGTAGTATTGAACAAAAAAATTTACCTAGTTGTTGTTTTTCTCTCCTTTCAATTGCTTGTTGTGAGGAAAAGAGTCTCCCCTTTGCACCCTTGTAGACCTTGAATAGATTAAAATTAAATTAAATCAATTTTCAAATATAGAAAATTAGTTATCAACTTATTATAATTTATGTATGTAAAACGAATGTTTCTAGATAGTCAACATTGCAAAATCATAAATAAGATGTAGCAAATCTCACCTCCAACTCATCAAGCACCTTGTCTCTCAAGTCACGATCAGGCACCATCTTATCGATGCATGTGACAAGACCTGCCATAACCTCCTCATCAACCTTAAATGTTTCAGAGAAGCAGAATTTTGGGTTCAAGAAGTAGGCAAAGGCATGTATCAATGATGCACCAAATGATTTCATATTTTCTCTTGTTTCCGCCATAGTAATGTGAAATGGCCTCTTTGGCCCTATCCATGCCCTCATAAATGAAACCCATTAGCATGCCCTCTCCATCCACCATATGAAGAACCCTAACCAAACGTTTTGTCACCTAAAAAAATGAAAACAAATTTTAAATTATTACAAAATTAACCCCTCAAAAAAATTATATTTGTGTTTGTTACCCCAATCAACTCCTCTCCATTTTTTACGAATGTGTCATCAAAAACTACGCTTACAATCTTCTCCCCTTCAATTTTTTTGGAAAATGGGGACTCCAACCAAGCATCAGGCACAAACATTTGCTTGAGATGAGCAATGGCACCAAGAATGCTTTGCAATGTGAGGAAGTGGCTAGCAAATCGTGTCACTCTTGGTCACACAAGGTCCTTGCAATTTGTGAATTTTCTCATCAAGGAAAGCACCCAAGTATGGTTGTAGATAAATTTGGTAACATTTTTGGCATCTTCAACCACACTTTTCACCCATACAATCTTCCCAATGTCCTCAAACAATAAGTCCAAGCAATGTGCAGCACAAGGAGACCATAAAATTGTGGGATGCCTCTCCCTAAGTAGTCTACCTATAGCAACATATGCAGCTACGTTGTCCATGATAATTTGGACAACATTCTCAACACCAACCTCCTATATCACCTTGTCTAATCAATTGCACAAAGTCTCGGCATTTTTTATTTCATTGGAGGCATCTATAGACTTTAGGAACACCAATCCACCATTAGAGGATACTAAAAAGTTCAGGGGAGTCCTATTTCGTCCATTTGTCCACCCATCAGATAAGATGTTGCAACCTTTTCTTCGCCATTTTTTTTGCTCATCAACCACAAGTCATGTATTCTTTATGACTTCCTTTAGCAATGGCCCACTCAAATATTTAGTTGTTGGGGTCTTAAACCCTTTACCTGCAACTGTAAGGGCATTCACCAAACCTTCCCAATATGGGTTGTTTGCCACATTGAAAGGTAAATTATTGTAGTACCAAAAGTTTGTTGTTGCCATCCTAGCTTCTTGATGTTTTTCTTTATTTCAACTGGTACCTTCAAGTGAAGGTTGTGCTCCTGGAACATTGTGTGTAATAAAGTAATTTGCTCTTGATGAAGGACCTTGGCTAGCAGTAGAAAAAGAACCCTTAAGACTCTCACTAAAAGATGAATGTGGTTGATAGATGCTTGGAGTTGGGGCACCTTTGGGCCTCGATGGTGTAGAAGTGGATACATTTCCACTCATCACTGATGCTAGTGCTTCTTTTGTTTTGTCTTTCATCTTTTTTCAACTCGTACTCAGCAAGAAGGGCCTTCATCTCTCTAACCATCTTTGGAGTCGATGAAGGGCATATGTCCACATTTTGTCAAAGTATTTTAGCAATGTGGTATTTTAATCTATTGATTCCTCCTATCATCCATTTATTGCATTCGGTACATGTGACCTCACCCTTTTTATTTCCTAGTATCCCATACTTCCATGCAAGGTCTTTTCTAGATTGCCTTGAGTTTGAAGTTGACATTGTTGTTTCAACATGAAAAAAAAATCAGCAAGGTTTTTATAAAAAATCTGTAGGGTTTGGTAAAAAATCAGCAAATAAATGATAATCAATCATTTGAAAAAAAATAGAATTCAAAACCAAGCTAAAAATACTAGGAAATAGACTATGAAGGGAAATAGAAAAAAAATTGCGAACATTTCCCCTTATTTTTCATGATTTTTCTGATTTTCAATCAAAGAAAACAAAAACAAGAAAAGAGAATAAAAATCACTTACTTGGCTCTAATTTGATCTCGTGTGCTCTTCTTCTCTACTTCTTCCAACCCTATTTCAACTTGCAGACCTGTTTTGGGAAAATAGGAGCAGAAAAATGAAAGAAAAAATCAAAATTTGATGTTTTAAAGCCTCACTGTCCACCTCCAGCCGCGGTGCGAGTCTAGGCATGGGACTCGAGAGTCCAAGCCAAGGACTCGTGCGAGTCTCACGCCAAGATTCAGGAGTCTGAGCTTGGGACTTGCCAGGACTTTGCTCGCGAGTCAATGGCAAGTCGACTCGAGCGAGCCTAGGACTCCCGAGTCTACCAAGTTCTTGCAAGGATTCACTGAGTCTTCAAACTATGGTTTAGAATGGTAGTACACTAATGAGTGCATTATCATGGTCAAAGACATTGATGACCTTTAGTGAGATTTTTCCCCTCCATATAGTGCAATTATATCATGCAAGGGGGCATAGTGCAATTACAAGGACACTTATTAACATTAGTTGCCTTAATTTCCCCATGATACGAAGACTAAGAAACATATGCAAATTGATCTATTTAATTTTTTGGGTTACCACAAAGCAAACAATTAACAGTGAGGTTATACACTTTATCATTCTTTTGAAGTCATTGTGTCTATGTGGAAGCCATCAAAGCCAAACTTGTGAGCATTCTCATAAGGTGCCCTATGTAACAAACTACAACAATCAAGGGAAATGATGTCATAGAGAATTGTATACTCCAATACATCAATTTTATATGTGTTATAACATTCACAAGACACCAACGTTGAATGTCCCTTCTTAGGCCACCCCATATGGTATAGATGTGAATGGAATACAATTGGCAGCCAAGGTTGTCTACCAACTTCTATAAAATCAATTATTTTGATTGTCATTGTCAAGAATAATCTCTACCAATCTATTCATGATTGAAAAGACCTTCCCTATTGTTGGTTGTATTGTCATTAATCGTGAGAATGAGCGAAGGATTATAAGTGTTGGGATAGGTTTCCGAATTCATACCTTTTACTTCACTTTTATTTCATCATCAATATTATTTGTTAAACATTTCAAAGTATTGACTTAGAATTCAACATATATTTATTATCATATTTTTAAGAATGACTATCTACTAAACCTTAAGTTATTTTGTTTATGTTTATTAGTTCCCGCCGATAGGCAGGTTACTATTGCAATCATTCGATATGCATTTGCTATGTTGCGTTGGCCAATCACATTCTATAATTTAAACATATTCTTTTGTATTTCTATAGTTTGAATTTAAGAACTTATTTTTTATATTTAAAAAATGGCATTTATCTCTTTTTCTATTGGTAAAGTAGCTCTATAATTCATTTTTCTTTACGGAAATTAGGAAAATAGGATGACATAAATAAAAAATTTGGGCGCATATTTTGGCATTAAATGCAAATTGTGAGAGCTTTGTTGGCGGGCTGGGGGGTACATAATCACTAAATGCATAGTTAATGCATTAAATGCCACCAGGTTCGATGAGAAGCCGCTGGAAGAGTTGGATGGCTACGTGTGCTCATTGTGCTTTGTTTATTATCGATTAATGCATTAGATAGGAATGTAAAGTCTTTGTTTCTGTTAATCTAAACTTCAAACTTTGGTCGCTCTATACATGCTAGGGCAACAAGAATATCCATTTGTGTCTACTGTTAGTCTAGAAATCTTTGTTGGAGCAACATCTTTCTTGAGGTGGGATTTTTAATTTCTCATTACTACATTTTATGGTTATGTAAAAAAAAATGCAAACTGACATGAGTCTACAATTTATGGTTTTTGCTGAACAATATTACTTGGAACTTTTAAGGGATTTCTACTGGGTTTTGCTTTAATAATTAAACTGATGTCTTCCGCTATTTTCTTCTGTGAAATTCAGTTTATTAGAAAAATATTATAGGTCTGGCTCTTGGCTCTATTCAAACTATGTCTTGGATTAGCTTTAGGCTTTAGCCATGAATTCAAGGGTATTAGGAAACTATTAGAGTTTAGCGGAAGGACATCCCACACAAATTGCAGACGCTTTGTGAGTGTTTGCCCATTCCTTCTGACTGTTTTTTGTCCTGGTTTTATTCTGTCTTTTTCCATGTGTGTCTTTTCTTTTATTTTCCTTGCTAAATTTAAAACCTCCTTCCCACTTAAGTCCCCTGTACTCATTAAAACCTCACTACATAGATATTGAATTATGGTTTATTTTATTGAGTCCTAGGAATTTAGAGCAATGAGTTAAAAGAACTTTAAGAAATTCAAACTTATGATTGCTTTATTGCTACGACGAGGGATGTGCTTTTGGGTTCTTGTGTCATTGCTCATTGAATTTGTTATGTTGGCCTAATTGGGTTTGGTTGAATTGGGAAGATGCTAGTTGCTTAGAAGTGATTGATCAATTTGTAGAAGCCTCTCTTGCAATTCAGAAAAAGAGAAATTGCCATCAGATTTTATAGCAGTGTTAGTTTTCTATAATTAGCATGTAGATTTAGTCGCCGTGCTTCTGCTACCAACGCACATTCCTCTATAATGATATGGGTATTCATTTGACTTGTTAAATTTATTTTCTTATAATTCAATTTTGAATTTTAAAAAAAATTAACTTTGCCCATTATTTTTCATTATTAGATATAATATACACATTTTTTTTTGGAATAAGGAGGACGAATAATTTTCCTGCTAAGAAAAATGGGTAAAGTTTCGAAAAGAATGGAGGACCTGCCCTACACATGCTTTAATAATTAGATAAACAATCCCGAATAAGATCAAATGTAGGGGCACAAATAATTTATGAAAATACGTTGTTTTAGTTGAAATGTGCGGTGGTATTATGCTATTGGAAAATAATATTTTATGTATTTATAACCTTTTTGGTATCAGTTTGGATTTAGTTTTGATAGTCAATCCTATAATAGATCCCTCTTTCTTTGGAGTAGCCTGACCAATGTCCGCATTTCCTTTTTAAATTCGCGATAGATTCTAAATGTTGAGTGTTATTCATTTGTTTACCCTAACTCTTTTACTAGAAGGGTGGTTTTATTTATGTCTTCAATTATACCTGTACATTGCTTCTGCTACCCATGCGCATTCCTTTACAATGGCATGGGTATTCAGTTGTGTTATTTCAATTCTACTTCTTGATTCATTTTTCTTCGAAGGTGCTTTATTAGCTGTGTTAGGAATGATTTAATTGATTATCGTCGAGATAATTCGATGTCCTTGCATTCATCTGGAGCCCAATTCTTGATTTCTTCTTTGTAAGGAGATGCAGGTCTCTTGTGCAATACAGCGGATTGCTTGAATGGAAGGACTTAGAACAATCATTTCAGAGTTCTTCCATTCAGCTTTGCTTGTTGCATTTCTCTTTTAGAAATTTCTTTCTTATTGAAAATGAACATTTTGTTTATAAACTTGCTTAAAAGCTATTCAAGAAAATAAGGAATGTGTGTAAGCCTGTGCTTGCTTTCAAATCGGTGTGTCAGGACAAACTTCCATGTACCCACACAAAACAAAAATGCAAAAGACGTCACACGATGATTAGTAATGTTCAGGAGTAGATAAACATGCACGCTTAGCATGGTTGATGGTCGTCAACAAACTCATTCGTAGATAAGGGATTAACATGGAGTCCAACCAACTTGTTTTTTATATTTAAAAAACTATCGTTCGATATGCATTTTGCTATGCTCCGCTGTCCAATCACATTCTATAAATTAAACATATTCCTTTGTATTTCTATTGTTTGAATTTAAGAACTTATTTTTTATATTTAAAAATTGGCATTTGTCTCTTTCTCTATTGGTAAGAATAGCTCTATAATTCATTTTTCTTTAAGGAAATTAGGAAAACAGGAGACAGATAAAAAATTTGAGCGGATATTTTGGCATTAAATGCAAATTGTGAGAGCTTTGCTGGCGGGCTGGGGGGTACAGAATCACTGAATGCATAGTTAATGCATTAAATGTCATTGGGTTCGAGGAGAAGTCGTTGGAAGCGTTGGATGGCTACGTGTGCTCATTGTGCTTTGTTTATTATCAATTAATGCATTAGATAGGAATGTAATGTCTTTGTTTCTGTGACATTTCACATTTATAAGCATAATCAAGATTGAGATCATTCAATTTATTCTAGAGTATTCCAATCAATTCTCTTAAAATGTTGAAAATAAATTAGATAGAAATTTTTGTTTTCCCCAGTTTAAGTAGCTAATTGTTTTCCCCAGTTTAAGTAGCTAATTATCAACTTCAAAGATATTCTTAGCTTCTCCTACAATTTAAATTCTGAAAAATAACTTGTGATATTTTAACCGCATCGTGTTCGGTAATGTTCAAATTTATGCAAGTAAAGTTTCAAACACATAAATACAGAGACAATGTACCCATTTTGCCATGATAGTTGAGCACTACAACTGTCTTGTAAGTCTTGTAAGTCTTGAGGCCATGGCTTTCAAACAGTCTCAACTGCTCTATATGTTGCTCTGGCTATGTTCTGCTATAGTGATGTTCACTGCAGGCAATGCTGCCAAAACATTGAATTTTAGCAAATACTTCTACACTACATGGTCCCCTGCCAGTGTTAAGACTTTGATGGATTAGAGAACCAGATAATTTTGAACAAAACTGCTGGTAAAATTTTATGTTTGTTTTCTCATTAATCTTTGATTACAACAACTGTTTTTGGGTTCAATTTAAAGATCAAAATCTGATTT
Organism: Sequoia sempervirens; assembly: GCA_007258455.2. NCBI lineage: Eukaryota > Viridiplantae > Streptophyta > Pinopsida > Cupressales > Cupressaceae > Sequoia > Sequoia sempervirens. The sequence continues at coordinate 285,872,323 of VDFB02270651.1, read as the reverse complement.
TGCAGGGTCTGGATTTGCATACAATGACATGTTTCTATTTGGTAAGATTGAAATGGAGATCAATCTCATTCCTGGTAACTCAGCTGACACAGTGGTTGCCTTCTATGTGGGTATTTCTTTTTAGTTCTTCCAAGTTAAACAGTCTACATAGTACAGTGGATACTCAGTATATATTGTCAACACAATAGTAGTCTGTTATAGTAGTTAATATGCTCACTGGTTATGTTTTTATGTCATAACAGTTGTGGAGTAGCATGTCTTTTGTTTTCCAAATTTATCAACTTGTCTCAAGTAGCCCTTACACAGCAATACAAATCTGCATTTAGCACACCTAATACTATTATCTTTTGCACCTTAATCTTATTTGATGAAAGTTCATGTTTTGTCCTCTATCTATGAAAGGCTTCTTTATGACAGGAAAAACATCAAGTGCACAGTTAGTGCTTAGATTAATTTTTTTTGTGTTTTCAATGTAGACCTAAAACAATTGTACTCAATGGCACAGGTAATTGGAAATGTTACAACAGTCTATGCATTCGTTGCGGAGGAGAAAGCAGTTAAATCATACAGAAATGCTCTGGTTCACCATGCTTAATGTTTTTTTGTCTTTATGGCTCAAACAATTCCTCTATTGAGCGTCTAATAACTAGGACACTTGATGTGTATGATTGTATGTTAAAAAACAAAAGTTTACTTTCCCCAATGTGGCATGTATTATTTTTGGTATATCTTCTTATACCTTTGAAGACTTAGAATCTTTTATTGCAATGGACTGCTTTCACATAGCAATCCTATGTACTTGAAATGAACATCTAGAGCAAACAACATTACCACATTCTAAGCACGTAGTCTTGTTTGGACCTCATAAAATCTTTGTGCTTCCTCTGAATTATCACATAATGTGCTATAATTTGTACAACTTGGTGTTAGTATAGTGGATGGAAAGATATGGCTGGGAATGGTTCCGATGGCATCCAACATAGTGAAGGTGCATGGATCTTATGTGTTGGAGGACTATGCTCTTTCACTCTATGCTTCACATGTTTACATAGATTGTAGTTTTTTGTTACACTATCAACACCAGAATACTCTTGCAAAAGACTCATCTTGGCTTATAGCATAATAGTCACACTAATATGATAGTTAATGTAACATACACCCCTGATTTTTTTTTTCTGATTTGTTCTAGCTATTGTATGAGGGTTTTCTGATTTGTTTTGCTGCTTGTTTCTCATACGTCATTCATGAAATAAGCATGCCAAACACATACAATATATTTGCAAGATAATAACAGAATATGCTAGCAATGGAAGATAGATTTCAGCCTTCACAATATTCAAAATTTTACAACTTCTAAGTTCAGATTTACAAGTAACAAATACCAAACTGAAAGTGATTTTCAGACCTAGGCAAAGTAGCATAACAACAGTTTTTTATGCTCTCAAAGTGCCAAGAACTATAGCAATGTTTTTGGCTCTAAACAGCTTGCTTTCAAGCAACCAACACGCTGCAAATCAGTCCTCAATATTCATCAACAGGCACCCATACATTAGCAGGTTATAAACTGAAGTTTTGACACCATAAAAGATGTCCCCCAAGAGAAGTTTGATCTGCTCTAATAAATCCAAGACTCACTCAAAAAATGCAATCTTATGCTTGAAAGAAATGCGTAGAGGAGAGTCATCCATCGAGCCAATACCCATTTTGAAAATCTAAGCCATATTAAAGATATAAGCATAAAACCAGATTCAGGTCCAAGAAACAAGTGCCCAGAGAATGACTAGAAACACACCAAAACTTCAATAAAATCACGCCAAACTGAAAGCTAAACAAATCCACACCAAAACCAAGAAGAAACTCCTCAAAAGAACTGAAAAATCTTCATTTTCAATCACCAAAACCCCTTAAACTAAACTCAGTGAAGCACTATGTGATCCCTGATGTAGAACCACTCCCAATCTAACTAAGGTGGATCTTTCACCACTGGAATCAGTCCACAATGGCGAGGGTTTTCGTCCTCAGCTCATAGCCCAAGCAATTTGAAAGAAATCCAACAACATTCTGTTATGTTGCCAAAGTGAAGATGTCCAAATGAGAGCCAAAATGATGTTTTATATTGAGTGAGAGGGAATTAGGGCGACTTTAAATTTTGAATTGCCTTTTTTTCCCTCCAAAAGGGACGCCCAAGAAGAAGCTAATATTATATTCATTTAAATTGCATTTGACTTGACTTGGGGCGCCCAACATGCCTTAGCAATTTAAACTTTATAAAAATCAAATATATTTCTACTTTGGACGTCCAAATAGACTTAAGCCAATAAACTTTATAAAATGCAAATAACTCATAAGTTAGGCTTCCAAAATGACTTAAGTAATAAACTTTATAAAGATCACTTATCTCTCCAAAAGTGACGTCCCATTTAGCCTCAATAAATATTTAACTTTTTTTTAATTTCCAACTAAAGCGTCCATATTTGAAAATTACTTAAGCCATGACCTGCCAAAATAGACTCCAAAAATGTTGGAGATCAAACTGCCAATACTGCCTTGCCAGAAATAGACACTACATTGAGCCGCAGAGCTGCTGCTAAAAATAACACTACCAAAAATAGAACTTACTATAAATAGCATACTGCTAAAAATAGTAAGTGACTTCAACTGCATTTTGAGCACAAACCGGGTAGCCGTCGCAACTTTCTAAAAATAGTAAGTTCGAAAAAGGTTGTTAGATGCGAATGCATGTCATACCATTGCAAAGCTCTCTAAAAACCCAGAAAGAATCCAAAAACCAATCCTGCATGCAAACTCTTGATTGAAATGCATGTCACTTTCATTAAATGCATGTCACATCTCTCTGAAGCTTTATGAAAACCCAAAAAGATCCAAAAAACACGCTGCCAAACTCTTGCATGCAAACCCCTGAACCCACAAAAGAAGCCTCCGAGAAAATAGGAAACCCTAATTCTACCTCTGACTAGCCTATGGGCATCCGGAAATAGGCTAACAGTCACTGGAAAGAGTAGTGCTAAAAATGGGGACATTATAGTCCGCCCTACCCAAAATTGCTTGTCCTCCAGCAATGCAACCACAACTCTAGAAAAATTTAAACTGATCCATACCAAACCAAGTACAATCCTAGGGTCCCAAGTCCATCTCAAAAAGGACCTACCATGATGATGATGCAACACTCTGATCACATCAGTGAAACCATCGTGCCAAATTTGCACTGTCCTCCCATGTAACCATCCATGAAACTCAAACTGAAAAACCTAGAAGGACTGAAATCAATACCTCATAGCATCTCTTGTCCAAACGACTGTGAAAAGTCTATATCAGCAATCATTATCTATCTCAATCCTGGGCAATAGGAAGGAAAGTCTCCTCAACTCAAAATTGTACTCCTCAGCATATCTCCTCAAGGTGTCAAGCAAAGCCACAACTACAAATGTGACTTCTCCAAAGCTTCTTGCAAAGAGGAAAGTAATCCTTTGCAAGAGCTCAACAAACTCATCCTCATAACTCCACATAGATCTGTTATGCCTCCTTTGAATTATTTTGATACAACCATGAAGACTTCTGAAAACTCTTACAGTTCCCACTCCTAGTGCCTCAAAATGATGAACCAAAGCAAGCAGAGGTTTGTTGCCCCAATCACAAGTACAAGAGATTGTATAGGAAAGGCCTCTGGTTGGAGCTTGAACACTTCCCAAACACGGATACTAATTGTCCCAACTCAACATACCTCTCATCTGAGACCATAAACCAGTCCTGCTAGGAGGCTATGAAGTCTGAAAATGAGTACACCAACTGCCCACTGAGTCTGAAATGGTTCACTTGAGATCAAATTTAAGGAAAATCAACATCCAAGAAGATGAGCAGCTGCAGCAACACTGAAAATTATCATCTAAAATAACACATTTGCTCATGTACATGGCTGGAAACATCATCTCTAGTGACTCCAACACCACATAGAACCATCTTTTGCTTAAAATATCTCTCCAATCCACTAGTTGATGAGTAGAAGGAACCATCGAATGGCTGGTAAAGAAGGGGACAGCACCAAAAAATTTGATAATTTGATCCTTATCCCTCCAAAAATCCTTCTTTCCATATGTAATAAGCTTCATCAAACCATGTTGAGGATCCCAAGCATGGATACCCAACCGAAAGCGATCACCAACACACCAGAAAGAATACTCAACACATCCCCAAGTGCCAATAAAAACCAAGCGCATACTCAAGAAATTGGTGTCTCTAGTGAACCCTTGAAGCCTAACCATGAAAGCTTCAACAACAATGGAGCATGGAACAATTGTTGTCATCAAATCCAACTCCCAAAAAGTGCTAGTATGAGCTAAAGCAACACTCAACCCAAGGGAAGGATTGTCAAGCATCTAAACAATTTGTTTTGGCCCTTCTTTCTCTCATCATGAGTAACAAGTCTGAAACCATTTCTCCTTACTGTTGTAATGTAATTACCAACAACTACCAAGACTTGTCTTGTTAACACCTTGATGTCTAAATCGAGGAAGTCACCATGACTCAACGCTTCCCATGTGAAAACTACATCCTCAATCCCACTTAAGCATTCTTGATCAAACAATCTTCTTGGAGGATTATCAATTGCAAGGATCGGATCTCCCTCATGATTTGCTTGCAAGTCATCAATAAGCTGAAAACCATGTTCCATATTGTGTTTGGAAACTTCATCAAGATCCATGATATGAAAATATTTTCCTTTCTCACATTCAAGCCCAACTTGTTGGTCAAAATCTGCACATGCAACTTCTGATTTTCTTGTGAAACTTTCAAGATCAAACTCTTCTCGAAGACTATCAAGCTCACCAATTACTTGCTTAATTTCTTTAGCTCTTTGCTCATTCTCTTGCTCCCTAAAAAGTTTGTAATCAACAAGTTGATCCTTTGCCTCTTTTAGTGCCACCTGAGTATCTTCTAACATTCCTTTTGTTGATTCAAGCTCATGAGTAAGCTCATCAACCTTTCTCTCTTTTCCTTGGAATGCACTAATGGTCTTCCTTGCAAGTTCGATGACACAATCTCGATTTTCAATCAAGTGTATGTAATCGGATTTCAATGTCTCCAAAGAGTCTTTGATAAGTTGCAGATTAGGGAGAGTAACTTCATCCTTAACTACTTTTTGTCTCTCTTCAATTTGAGCCTTTTGTTAGAGTTCTTCAATCAAACTGTGTGTGCAATCAAATTGGGATAGAGTTTGCACTTCTTTTTCATAGGATACCCCGAATTGTCCTTCCCACTCATGAATATGCAAAGGTGGTGTACTGCTGATAGGATGTAAGTAAAAATTAGACATTTGTTTCTTGTCATTGATGCCCTCATAGCTGCTCCAAGACTCTTGTCTTTCACCACCAACTAGTTGAAAATGCTCAATATCATTAAGAGGATCAGACTCCACAAATTCTTCGAGCATTTGCTTACGATCATCTTCATGAATTGGTAAATCAGAGTTATGTTTAAGAACACCTTTAAACTTTTCATCATCAAGAACCCTATGGTCTTCTATCTTTACTTCCTCCTCACTATCTCCTTGATCAAATGTTAAGGCAGCCCCAAACTCGATTAATGAATCATTATTGATCGTTGTTCTGAAAGCTTTAGTAGCAACATACTCTTCCTTAGTGGTTGCAACCATCTCAAAGGGGTCATTACGGAGCTTTGCCAAGCAAGCTTCTTCATCTCCTCCAATGGAAATTTCATAGCTTGCATTGTAATCTGAATTTTGAACATCATCAGGATCAAAAAGAAATTCATCCCACACAGGTTCCTCATCATCCTTAGGTGCCTTCACACCCGGATCCCAAATGCTAAAAGGCTGATTGATTTGATCAGAAGAAAAGCGCTCTCTATACTCCTCTTGGGGTGTTGACCCTTTGAATAGGTCACCTCCCAACTCACTAAAACTGATATCTTCATAAGTATCTCTCTCCAATGGCTTAGTTCGATAGTCAAACCCGAGACCGTCCATGTCACCAACAGTGTAATGAAGTAAAGAGTCATCAATGCTATTTATTTGCAAAATTCTATCAATTTTGCCTTCAAGGAGCCCATCATGAGTAGGTATATTTCTGATCTTATCATTAATAGTTGCATACCAAAGAGGTCTTCTTGATCACCTGTCATAAATTCTTCTTGTGAGAACTCTTGGGAAGTTGGATCAGCAACAAGAGGACCATTTATCACCAAATCTTCAACATGGTTAGGTACAAACACATTGGAATCATCACCAACATCATCACTTTGGTAATGGTCATAAGTTGGTTCAATGATGCCACCCAAATTATCCTTAACATGCTCTTTTTTAGTGAACTCAACCCACACAGTAGTTCTACTAATATCCTCTGTGAAATCATTAGTCCCAAGACCTTCATTGGATGAATCCAAATTAGGATTCAAGACTGTTGTTTTGTTCTTATTGCCAGGTTGATCTTCATCACCACCAACCGCATGCAAGTTTAGAGGACTGTTTTGGGGCTCTACCACACTCTCCTCATAAGTCAAGGTATATTCTTCTATCTCACAGTCATCTTGATGTGTAATGTGCACTTTTCCATCCAAACTTTTGGATTTCGCAATAGTCCTTGAGTATTCCCTTTTTATGCCAGGATTCCTCATTAGCGTGGTCAATTCCTGTATCAACTCAGATATAGACTTCTCTGTAGTCATCTTCCCCTTCCGCCTCAATAACCATCAAAGAAGAAAGGTAATGGACATGTAGGTGTTGGTCACCAACATGCAAGAGATATGAAGCCTCTAAAACTCTATCATGCTGTTAAATTTAGTGATCAGATAAGTGCACAGAAAATTAATTCAAAATCAGACACAGTAACACAGAATATACCCTGGGAAAACCCTCCTCTTGAGGGAGAAAAACCCAGCAACAAAGATCTCTCTTTTATATATAAGTAATGGCAATAATTCTCTTTACAATGAGGCCAATACCAAGGCCAATTCTGCTGCACCTTCACAATATATAGAACCAGATAACACACAGAACTTGACAGTGAATAATACTGCCTTTAGTGAATTCGCACTGATCTATATAAGAATCCGCACTGCCTTAGAATAATTCGCACTTCAAAGAGAATTCGAACTTCCTTCCAAAAAAAACGATGAATGAAAGAATAACAGCGATCTCCTTTTATAGATGTCAATAGGAAATGACCAAAGGATGTGAACTTCCAAGATGCAATGTCGGCCTTCTATGAAGAGACGTCTCCTTAGAAATTGCTCCATTTAAAATAAAGTCGGCTATTTAAATAAACGCGCCACTTGATGTATAAGACATATTTTAAACAAATAATGATTATTTAATGTTTATCTTCTTTTAGCAAAACGAAGTGACTCTTAACTCGTGCCTTTAGAGATCTTATAAATCAGATAACCATTATCTAATTTCTTCAATGAAAGAAATCGCTGGAAGATGCGACGATGCTGCATGAACATTAACACATGCAACTGAGAATTTGCAACAAGTGTTAACCAACAGGTTGGCAAGATCACCGGCTTTGATACCACTGTAACATACACCCCTAATTTTTTTTTCTAATTTGTTCTAGCTGTTGTGTGAGGGTTTTCTGATTTGTTTTATTTGTTGTTTCTCATACGTCATTCATGAAATAGGAATGCCAAACACATACAATATATTTGCAAGATAATAACAGAAAACAGAAAACACTAGCAATTCACAATATTCAAAATTTTACTACTTCTAAGTTCAGATTTACAAGTAACAAATACCAAACTGAAAGTGATTTTCAGACCTGGGCAAAGTAGCATAACAACAGTTTTTTAAGCTCCCAAAGTGCCAAGAACTGTAGCAATGTTTTTAGCTCTAAACAGCTTGTTGTCAAGCAACCAACACGCTGTGAATCAGTCCTCAATATTCATCAACAGGCGCCCATACATTAGCAGGTTATAAACTGAAGTTTTGACACCACAAAAGACGTCCCCCAGGAGAAGTTCGATCCGCTCTAATAAATCCAAGACTCACTCAAAAAATGCAATCTTATGCTTGAAAGAAATGCCTAGAGATCCATCCATTGAGCCAATACCCATTTTGAAAATCTAAGCCATATTAAAGATATGAGCATAAAACCATATTCAAGTCCAGAAAAGAAGTGCCCAAAGAATGATTAGAAACACACCAAAACTTCAATAAAATCACGCCAAACTGAAAGCTAAACAAATCCACACCAAAACCAAGAAGAAACTCTTCAAAAGAACTGAAAAATCCTCCTTTTCAATCACCAAAACCCCTGAAACTGAACTCGGTGAAGCACTATGTGATCCCTGATGTAGAACCACTCACAATTTGACTAGGGTGGATCTTTCACCACCGAAATCAATCCACAATGGCGAGGGTTTTCGTCCTCAGCTCACAGCCCAAGCAATTTGGAAGAAATCCAAGAGCATTATGTTATGTTGCCAAAGTGAAGATGTCCAAATGAGAGCCAAAATGATGTTTTATATTGAGTGAGAGGGAATTAGAGAAACTTTTAAGTTTTGAATTGCCTTTTTTCCCTCTAAAAGGGACGCCCAAGAAGAAGGGAATATTATATTCATTTAAATTGCATTTGACTTGACTTGGGGCGCCCAACATGCCTTAGCAATTTAAACTTTATAAAAATCAAATATATTTCTACTTTGGACATCCAAATAGACTTAAGCCAATAAACTTTATAAAATGCAAATAACTCATTAAGTTAGGCGTCCAAAATGACTTAAGTAATAAACTTTATAAAGATCACTTATCTCTCCAAAAGTGACGTCCCATTTAGCCTCAATAAATATTTAATTTTTTTTTTAATTTCCAACTAAGGCGCCCATATTTGAAAATTACTTAAGCCATGACCTGCCAAAACAAGGTCCAAGAATGTTGGAGATCAAACTGCCAATACTACCTTGCCAGAAATAGACACTGCACTAAGCCGCAAAGCTGCTACTAAAAATAGCATTGCCAAAAATAGAACTTACTATAAATAGCATATTGCTAAAAATAATAAGTGACTTCAAATGCATTTTGAGCACAAATCGGGGCAGCAGTCGCAACTTACTAAAAATAGTAAGTCCGGAAAAGAAGGTCAGATGCAAATGCATGTCATACCATTGTGAAGCTCTCTAAAAACCCAGAAAGAATCCAGAAACCAATCCTGCATGCAAAATCCTGATTGAAATGCATGTCACATCTCTCTGAATCTTTCTGAAAACCCAGAAAACACACTACCAAACTCCTGCATGCAAACCCCTGAACCCACAAAAGAAGCCTCCTAGAATATAGGAAACCCTATTTCTGCCTCTGACTAGCCTACGAGCATCCGGAAATAGGCTAACAATCACTAGAAAGTGTCGATGTTTTAGCTGCGGGAGATATCCTTCTCTCAAAATTGAAATAATAAATGATATATAAATATTATTTTAAAGGCCGACCCAAGATGAAAAGTCGCCTTGGTTCTTGAATGAGGCCGACCCTTGTGAAGAGTCACCTTGTTTGTGAAGAGGCACCTTACTTTGTATATATGGAAGGAGATGCTCATTCATTTGATCGTCGATTTTATTCTAAAGAGACATTAACACTTATCAAGGAGTTCGTGCATCTACAGCAGATCATATTATTGCATAAAGAGATCAACATTAAGGAGAGATCATATAATTGTGTATTTGCATCTAAGTGAGATGCGATTCTTTATTGTATTATATTAGCCTTGTGTGTGGCCAAGATTGTAAGTAGATTTCTGCTCCTTTAAATTCAATATATAAGAGAGATATTTTGGTTGGATTTTTCTCCCTCGAGGAGGGTTTTCTCCCTCATAAGTACTTGGAGCTTCAGAGGGAGTCACATCATCATGAAGATCTGTTGTAATGTATATTTCTCTATGAGGGAGAAGTATGAGGTGAAAGCCCTTGTTAGTGTATATTTCTCTATGACAGAGAAGTATGAGGTGAAAACCCTTGTTAGTGTATATTTCTTTGTGACGGAGAAGTATGAGGTGAAAGCCCTTTCGGTGTATATTTCTCTGAGACGGAGAAATATGAGGTGCAAGCCCTTGTCCATCTCTGAGACGGAGATGTGGTTCTTTCCACACATGGGAGTAGCCATGGTGGACGTCATGTTGAGAGACTCCATGACGACATCACGTTGAGAGACTCTGTGATAAACCCTTTGTACTTGTGTTTTTTTCCACACATGAGAGTAGCCATGGTGGATGTCATGTTGAGAGACTCCATGACAACATCAGGTTGAGAGACTTCGTGATGGACACTTGTGCATATGTTTCTTTCCACACATGGGAGTAGCCATGGTAGACGTCATGTTGAGTGACTCCATGACGATATCATGCTGAGAGACTCCGTGATGAACTTTTTCTCAAATGGGTGTAGCCATTCTGGATGTCATGTTGAGAGACTTCATGACATGGATATCTGGAAGGATACCTCCCTAGCTAAGAGGGAGTGTTGATGTTTTAGCTGCGGGAGATATCCTTCTCTCAAAATCGAAATAATAATTGATATATAAATATTATTTTAAAGGCCGACCCAAGATGAAAAGTTGCCTTGGTTCTTGAATGAGGCCGACCCTTGTGAAGAGTCACCTTGCTTGTGAAGAGGCACCTTACTTTGTATATATGGAAGGAAATGCTCATTCATTTGATCATCGATTTTATTCTAAAGAGACATTCGCACTTATCAAGGAGTTTGTGCATCTACAGTAGATCATATTATTGCATAAAGCAGATCGACATTAAGGAGAGATCATATAATTGTGTATTTGCATCTAAGTGAGGTGTGATTCTTTATTGTATTATATTGGCCTTGTGTGTGGCCAAGATTGTAAGCAGATTGCTGCTCCTTTAAATTCAATATATAAGAGAGATATTTTGGCTAGGTTTTTCTCCCTTGAGAAGGAGGGTTTTCCCAGGATAAATTATGTGTTCTTTGTTCACTGTTGAATTTTTTGTTAATCTGCATTTCTAATTAAAACAACAGAAAGTGTAGTGCTAAAAATGGGGACATTACAATTAACTACCTTACCTCCCAGTAGAATTTGTGCATACTTAACCCAGTGAAATTCTTGCTATCAACACTACAACTTATCCAGCATACAAAAGTTTAATAAACTTCAATAATTTTGTTTTAGTTATTAAATTCAAGGCAAAATAAAATGATGTGCCACGCTATTGCTGGTTGTGCATACTTCCTTACGACCCAAACTTTCCTTGCTACTACTTTTTTATCCACTTTATTTTCTCAACCAACATGCTCGAAACAAACCGGCAGGAACTCGATGCCCTGCATCACTTATTGGTTAATGCTTCACTTAGACTACAAATGGATTTGAACTTGGCTCGAATTGAGCCTACAGTGGAATTTATTATCACTTTACCATTTTAGCAAGGCTTTTAGCCTTAAGATGATAGAGACGTGTCGACAGGCTTCATATAAACAGTCACATCTACTTAGACCATCAATGCAAGGTATAGTATCTAGTTAAATTTCAATGTGAGAGAAGATTTGTGATGGTTAAGTGGCATGAATAATGGCTTAGTGTTATTCATCCTTACTTTGTTACATTTTGATTCCATTAATTCATATGCAAAGAATTTTCTGAACATTTTTAGCCATTCTTAATATAACATGCTTGTGAATTGTGGGAGGATGAGAAAAATAAAGCCTCTATATCCAAAAATCTTTAAAAATATTTTAATGGATAATTTAAGTATTCTTAATATGCTTGGTAAAAAAATGTGCACTCTATTATATACAACTTCAGCACAATTAGATTATGATCTTTCCAAAAGAACCATAACCTCTCCAAAGTTGTCGGTTTGGATACCATTGAATTTTTTATGTATCTATCAAAGAGCTAAATGCATATCTAAATCCTCAAAGATTCCTCTCACTAGTGAATCAATGGAGGTGAGGGAGGGCAATAGCACAAGGTTCTAAAATTTGCGAGGGTTAATTCCCATTGTTGATGTTTGTTGAGATACTGATGAACTTTATGTAGACTGTTGATGATGAAAAACTTCTTTGTTTCGATGAACCTAGAGATTGCATTAGTCTCGATGACCTTCCAACTCATCTTTCCAAAACCATTTTTAATATATTCCCATATGCTTGCTCCATTGAAAGAGAGTTGCAACAAAAACTTAAAACATCTATGTCCCGATTGCACTTGAAATTTGTTATTTCACCAAGTCAGTTCCATCTTAGCATCTTCGTTGCATTAGAGCTTAAGGGATGACAAATAAATCTGGCAAACCAAAGTTTTGAGTGTTCAAAAATGAATATAGTGACTACCGAAAATCAAACCTTTAGGTTATTAGTTGTATTCTGTTCACTGTTGTATGTTATTAGTTATTTTCCGTTTACTGTTGTATTATTTGCATATACTCACTCCATTAGTAGACAGTTCTATCAAAAACACAAGACATATCTGTCCTGATTGCACTTGAAATTTGTTATTTTGAACCAAACCAGTTCCATCCTACCATCATGATTGCATTAGAGCTTAAGTAATGACAAATAAATCTGGCAGACCAAACTTTTGAGTTTTCAAAAAATAATATAGTGACTACCTAAAGTCAAACCTTTAGTTTATTAGTTATATTTCATTCACTGTTGTATATACTTACTCCATTAATAGACGGTTCCGTCAAAAACACAAGACATATCTGTCCTGATTGTGATTGAAATTTGTTCTTTTGAACCAAGCCAGTTCCATCTTATCATCGTAATTGCATTAGAGCCTAAAGGATGACAAATTAGTCGTATTTTGTTCAATGTTGTATGAAGGCTGCCCACTGAATGAAGTTGGTGCCAGGACTATTCAAAATTTAAGGTCCAGAACCTGCAAGATTGAAGTGTACATTGTTACTTGTCACGTCACCTAATGCTAGAAGATGGCCTGCCACAGTGGAGACTGTTGTCTAATGATAGACAGCTACCTGTGTTAAACGTACCAATTTGGATTTTCATTTAATAGTAAACAAAACTTAACCCTTCTATTTGGCATTGTTAAACCATATAAACTATATAGTCTGTGTGGTATTAGACTAGTGGTGAGGATAATGGCATGCTAAGTCATTCGCTAGGTTTCTAATCTTGGGTACTCTCACCCTGGGTTTCTAAGGTTCAATGATCCTTCTGTAGCATGACAATTTGAGTGAAAGAAATATGAAATAAAATATCTGCATGTTTCTGCATGTCAAATAGAATAACGTATTTTATGGCATATTTCAGTCCAACTGTAAAAATATGAGTGCCTATTTCTTCTTATCAAACAGAATAATGTATTTTATTTGGCATTTTCAGTTCAACTTTTGCGAAGACAAACCATTCCTGAAGTCAAAAACTAAGATATAACTAAGGATCTAGGATAAAAGTACCTAAACTAAATGTTCCAATATAAAGACAGTAAAATCGCATTTAGTATCACCAAGGTAGGAGACCATCCGCATTACCTTTGAGATAAAGAATGCTGTCATTGCAGGAAATTACATGTGTGTTCAAGCTCAGATAAACACTTTTGCAAATGAAGTTGAGTAGAGGTTTACACCAAGCATAGAGAAAATTATTAATTACCTAACTTATATTTTGTGGCATGTCATGTTTTATAATTATCGTGACTACAGATTTCATTTGGATTCCACAAAAAATATAGCAACCCACATTAAGAAAGCACACTTCGCATTCAGTGGCAAGGGGTACAAAAGTGATTATGAAGTGACTGCATTTAACAAAATGTTTGTCAAATAAACTATGTCATTTACTCTTCTTTAGGAATTTTCATGCTCCCAATCTAAACTGAATTTAGTAGCAGTCAACATGAAATTGTTCTTATTAAAATTATAATATATTTTATTATTTAACAAATGCAGGGCCCCATATTACAACTTTGGTTTAGTGCCTTCTGCATATTTTATATGATTGGAAAAAGGTAATCATGGTCTTGATTTTAAACATAATTAACACAGCACCAAGTACAAGTTCAAGAGCTTGATCTAACCTAAGCTCCCATTAGGATGCTCACTCCCCAACGAATTGCCAAAAAACATTTTCCCTTCCTATCCAACAATGGCCTGCTTCCATTTCTGAAAATTGGAACTAGATTCTTTGATCTTACTTTCAAATATTATGTAGTCTTTTACAAACTCCACTGAATTTCTTGCATCCTCAGATTACTGTCTCTCGACTTTACAATAAATGTTCCTGGGTTGGTTTAATTCAGATTCTTTTGCAAGCTGTTTCCTTAGATCACCTCTATACTCATTTTCTCCAACTAAGGTAAAAAAACTTCAAAATATTATCTTGCCAGTCTAAGCAATGGTTTCCTATGTTTTCTGGTTATGGGGCTTCAGGATATTTGTAGTCTACAGGAGAGTTTTTTATACCATGAATTGCTGTTCTCCTCCATAATTTAAAACCATGGTATTGTGGAGCATTTCTACTATCACTTCTCAGCTTTTGTAGCAACCCCTTTAAGTTTTTTGATGTTTCACTGCGCTCTCTGATGCATGTTGGTTGTTTACTGAGAATTTCTTTGAGATCTATGATTGCACAATCATTTGTGGGTCCAGAAAGGATCTGTTTGTCATTGTAGCTCCAGGTAAAGCTGCCTGTTGGTTTTCTACAATTTGTCACTTCTAGTTTTTCTTGCTTGAAATCTTTGCTCGCCCTAGATAAAGAGATATATCCGGTATGTGCAAACTGGGAAGACCCATCATCAAAGTCATTGCCACTTGGAACCTCAATGCTTCCCTCTTTGTCAGACTGCAATCTTTTCTGGAAGTAACTAGGAGAATGATCTTTGTATGTCTCAAAGGTTATGTTTTCTTTTTTTTCAGCACTGTTGCACTTTAATTTGACATCCTTGACCTTCAATTCTTCCTTCAGTTTAGTCTGTCTCTCTTTCCATGCCCGAGCCATGGCATCAACTCTTGCTCTTGCCCTCTCACGGAACGTTTGTAGTTCCTCATCATCAGACTTGTTTTTCTTATGATGATCATTCTTGTCAATTGATGACTTAAAATACTCTGAAAGGTTCTGTCCCGGCTTAACCTCCCCAAGAACTGAGGATGCACAACTGCCATTGAGGTCACCATAATCCTTCAAGCAAATTTTGCAGGTATTTTTGGATCTGTGAGCATCAAACAGTATGCATTTATCTCTGTCTGAAAGATATCTATATGCCTGCAAATATTAAGAAATCGTTGTACATTATTCTTGGTCAAAAAAAGCCACTCCCAAATATACAACATAAGTGCATTTTCCTCTACATCGTGATAAAACCTTCAAAATGAAAGGATTGCTTTTATCATTCAATTCCAGATCCAATTTGCAGAAAAATGTGCTAGTGGCAACACTAACAAAAATCCAATCATTGCTCTACAGATTTCAAAATGGAGGAACCCATTCATTATGGCCAATGATGCATGCCACTAAATAGATAAAATAAGTAATGGAAACTAAACAATTGAAAATGGATTCCAGCTGACAAATAGCTCTAAGATGAAGCTATCAGAGAGCAAGTAAACAATAGTGAGCTACAGTTCCACATAAGAATCAGCATATGAGTTTGATAATGAGAGCTGAGACAACATTCATACCATGAAAATACTAGAGAAAAGGAACAATCAGGAGCAAAAAATGCACACAAAGACATGTTAATTTGCTGTAATTAATCACAGATTGCATGCAAGCACATTTTCTGTTTAGTAATTTACATAATTCTTTGAAAGAAGAAACTCAAAAAGAATGAACTCTTGCATACATGGCTGCAATTACAGTAAAGACCATCACAAGTAGTAATCTATAACAATTATCAGTGCTACACCCATAGAGATTGCATGCAAAAAAGCATTCTCAAAATAGCACTTGTTAGGATGAGATTCAAAAGCCTGAGTTTTCTTATAGTCTGTAGGTAATTGGGGATTAATTTGTATGCTAGCTTAGTTAACACCCTTAAGGATGGTTATTAGGCATGATAAGTATTTGTAGAAAGTCATTTATTCCAGGAGTTGTAGGTTTACTACTAACTAATTTATGTGACGTTGAAGGCTTTGGGCCCTCAAATTTTTCTTACAATCAGCTTTTTATGTTAATAAACTTGTCAGCCACAAATAGTCTCATTTCTCTGTTTTACTAGTGTAGTATCAAATAAGCAACCAATACTTGTCACAAAGTAAGGAGTAAATCCATAAATAAACTATTGACAACCATTGTTCATTTGAAATTTCAAAAGTCGTCTCATTTCTTTCAAACGGATACATGAGTTTAAAACAAGGATTATTTTTCAAACAAGTTTTAAAATATGGGGTACTGAATTTTCATGCGAGTTCTAAAAAGTCATCTCATTTCTTTGGCATGGACTATGGGACATGACATTTTTCTGAATTTGTTTAGGGGTTAGAGAGAAGTTTTTAATGTTTGTCACTTCATGGCATTGATTTGAAAATTTTCTTGCAACCAATGAACTACTGAAGCGTCTATTTAAACCTGAATATCTTGACCTTCTTGGAGCAGTAAGTCAATGATGATGGTTTTAAATTCAGTGTTCCATGGGGTTTCGGGGACGGGGACGGGGGGACGGGGGGGACGCGTTTTGGGGACGCGGGGACAGGGGGTCTAAGTTTGGGCGCGGCGGGGGGACGGCAGGGGGACGGCGGCGGGGGGGCGGCAGGGTGCTGAAATACATATAGTACTTGAAAAAATAGTTATAAAAAGATGTATAAGTATAAGAATTATACATCTTGGAGACAACTAGGAGTCCCCTAGACGCCTTGAGGACACCCTAGCATCCTTGAAGTCCTAGTGGCGTCTTGGAGACAGCGACACTAGTGGTGGGATGGTGGCGCTGGTGGTGGGCTGGTAGGGGGACGTCCCCCCCAAGTCCCCAAGTCTCCGAGACGTCCCCCTCTAGGAAACGCGAGTTTTTTTGGGGGGGACGCGTCCCCGTGGAACACTAGTTTTAATGTATTAAAGCCTAGATGTTTTTATTTTTATAGGATTTTTAACAATGTATATAGTCTCTCCCTGATGACAAAATTCGATTAGTAGTCATTTATGACCTTTCTGTCATGTACTTTACAAACAAACAGAACACACAAAGCACACAAGCACCTCTTAGTGATGTTATTACCAGAGAAAACAAAGATGCTAACTAATCACCCCAGGGACTTTCACTCCAAAACCTGTCCAGAATTGGTAAATCTTGTGGTGGATGTAAGGACCTTAAAAGCCTCCTTCATGTCACACTTATAGATATTATCAATGTGGTAGTCATAACCCGATTTAAACATATTTTAGTCGAGGATTCAAAACCAAAGAACCGATATTATTTTGTTTATGACTGTTCAAACATCTTTTTTGGCATCTATGCACCTAAAGTTAGAGATCAAATTGCATTTAATTCAGGCATGATATCATTCAATAGGAACTTGGATGTTGGAGAAGATAACTCAGGTTACAAAAACCTGCGTTGCTTGGCCAGAGAAGAAACTCATATAGCAAGAACAACACAGTTTTCTTAGATATCTCTTAATATCCTTGCTTTACGGTTTTCTTGTATTTTCCATTGATACAGTGTGTGATGCCTAGAAATTTGTAATGGGAATTGGTGTATGAGCTTGGTAATTCTTGATGTTAACAATTTTCTAGCTGGATTGATTGGAGAATTTGTAGTTTTTGGCAGCTATAAGCCTATAAGTATAAATGTTCAAAGTCTTGATAATGGAGTGAATCGGAAGCGAAGAAGTATAATGTGGCACATTCGAGCGAGAGGGCAGTGCATAAAGCATGCAGAGTAACGATGAGTTGATGTGTGTGTGTAATGTCCCCTATTTGGGATATTCCTAGATTTTTCCCTAAAACCACAATTTCAATCAAAATAAGAAATGTAATACATTTAAGATTATAAATTTACCAATTGAAATTCCCTTTATAAGATATAAATGCTGGTTTAGGTCCAGCAATAATGTTAGTTTCCAACATAATCCATGAGGACAACTATCATCCATAAGAGTTAGAAATCGATAGTATTAATAATCATCCTAACATATTCCTATAGTAACCATATTAGGAATTTGATAGAAACCTTGCAAACCGCTCCACTCCTCCTCTGGGGTAATACCCCTGCACTGTTGCTTGGGTTCCTCCCGACTCCACTCCTCCTCGTTGGTGTTGGCATGGGCATAGCCACTCTTCCAAATGGGTTAGTCATGGAGATCAAGAGCCTTGCTCTCGTGGTCCAGTGCCTCAAAATCCCAAGGACTTTGTTGCCCATGGAGGATGGCCTCAACCCTTGCGTCCCCCTTCTCCTCAATGAGACACTAGTTGGTCAAACACTAGCGAATTTCCCCGTGTGTCATTTGCCATCTCTTCAGTTCACACTCAACTACCTCCGGAGGAGAATGCAAAAGACAATGCTCTCACTGGCTAGGAGCCAATTGATGATTCTACCCCCGGTGGTGTTTAGGGGAAACCTGATGATAAAGATCCTCCTCCACCTAGCATAGCCATTGCTGCTTAATAGTTTTTTCTAGGCTCGGCCCTTTTGTTTTTGTAGTACTCTTCCAGGGCTAGGCCCTTATGTTGGACTCATGGGTGTGCTTTTCTACCACCCTCCCTTTTTTGTGAATATTGTACTATTTTCTTTAAATTGGTGCAAAGATAAATAGGATATGTTAATCAAAAAAATATTACAATTGTAAAAATAGAGAAAATTTTGATTTTGTTATTTAATGTGTTATGGTGCATAGAGCTTAGATATAAACATAATATGATCCCACTAGACATGTAATTAGGGAGGAGGGACAAGATGAAGGTGTGCGTTTTGTGCCTGTGCGCGGGCTAGCGGAAACCCTAGCTGCGTTTTCCTTTGCATTCTCTGGTTTCTGCGCTCGTGATCGGTGGTGTAGTGCTTGGCAGGGGTGTTGTTGGTTTTTGGGGGGTTTGTTTTTGCGCTAGGAGCCGTGGGGAGGCTCTTTCTTCTCTGTGATTTCTGGTTTCCTATTGGCCTTGCGAGCTGTGGTGAGGGGAGGCGGCTGTGTATTTGTGTAATGTCCCCTTCTCATCAGTAATCTGTTATGTCACTCATCAACCTATTCCGAAAGCCTGTAGGCTTGTTTGAGGTAAAATTAGGGTTTCCAGTTTTGAGGGTCTTTGGCATTTCTGAGAGTTTAGTATTTATAGTAAATTCTATTTTAGGCAGTATGGAGTTTTTCAGCTTTCAGTACATCATTTCCAATTGGAGCAATTATTTGCAATTCATGTCTGACTTCGTAAGGCATTTTTATGATGAATAAAGGCATTGAGGTTATAATTTGCTGTTGACCTCCTTGGCCTAGGAGAACAACTTTAAGTTGTGTTTAAAAGAGGGTCTTGGAAGGGTGATGCCTTCATGAGCTGATTTATTAATTATTGAAAAAACATAATGCCTTGGGAAAAGTGGACGCCACCTTTAAAAGAGAGAATTTTAAAATAAAGTGAAATTCATAATATGCAAAAAGGGACGCCATCTTGAGGAGTTAATTGTTTTTTGGAAATTTGAAAAGACTCCTATGTCTTTTGGTGTGCTTTCTCAAGAATTTGAAGAGTTTTGTGAGCTTCTATTTAATGAAGGTTTTTGCTCCAGCCTTGTATCCATTCATGTTATCATATTGTTATGCTGTCGGAATGACATCTAAAACCTTGCTTAGAGGATGCTACCTCCTAGCCATTAACCAATTTCGTGTTTGAAATACAACACCTAGTTGGACTTTGCTGCTTCTCATCCAGACTAGCAGATTTGTGCTCAACAGTTGAAGTTATGATGAAATTTCCAGATTTTGAAGTTGCTGATGCATCTACAGCTGAAAGTGAATTTTGTTAGCAGTTCTTGGAATAAAATTCATTTGGTTCTGGGTACTTTTGCATTGCCTTTGTTTGCCAAGGGCGCCCCTTTCCTCCAAGTTTGAGATTTTATTTTGAAGTCTCTAATTTTTAAAGGCAAAATCGCCCCTTCTCAAGGCCGTACCATTTAGCTTGTATTGGGAAGTGTGCCAGAAATTAAAGACCAAGTTTTGTTGCGGTTTCTTCATCCTAGCATGGTCACCTACCTTCCAGAAGTCCATAGCATTCAATCTCATTCGATTTGGAGGTGAAATGAGTGAGTTATGAATATTTTATTGATTTTCCAGTTGGCTAATAAGAAATTCCAGAACTCGGGTTTTTATATCAGATTCATATGTTTTCTGTTTTGATCATAATTCTATCATTGGAGAGTAAGAAACATCATTAGAATTCATTCTTCTCTTCTAGTCTTATTTCTCTATCATTGTAATACTTGTTTTTGCAGTCTTTTGAATTGTAAGGTTTCGATTAGTAGTACTAATCCAACCTATGTTATTGCTGCAACTACTTGTTTTATTTCTTATTAATTACCCCTAGACGGTTTACCGCCAGTGCAGAGAAAGAACTTGCTATATCATTGTACCCACTCTCAAGTGGTGAATCCCCACTATTCTGTGGATGCCCGCCGCAGCGGATGAATTAGATTGCTATAGCTTCATGGCTGGTTATCCGCCTACTAGTTTCAATTCTAAGTAATCACTCCGTCATATGTTAGCACCTCACCCTCAGTGGGATCTTGTGTGCACATTCTTGACGTTGAGTTTGTTAAATTCAAGTACTTTTTCAATTAGCTCCTCCGCCATATGACAACACCTATCCTTCCTTGGGATTGAGTGTGCATTCTTGGTGTGAGTTCTTTCAAGTTTGTTTTTCTATTTGGAGCTAACGCTAATCAAGTTGGCTAATGCTGGTTATGTGTGTAAATCTTCAAGAAAAAATTGGTTAGCATATTTCAATTTGGGTGTAGGGGTTTTGTTTCTTTTTTACTGTCTCCTTTGTTTAGCGTAGGCAAATACACCTGGTGTTGTGCTTTCTGCTTTTGGCATGGCTGGAGCAGGTGTTGCCCCTTTTATAATGGACTCGGCCATGATGAGTTTAGATCCCTCTTCTTCTGGGTATGGAACTAGGGTTTTGGGGGAGGTGTATGCAAATGCCAATGGCTCTTCTCACATTAAGAAAGTGAATGGATGCTTGGCTAGGAGTCAGGATCGTCCTGTGCTAGTTATAAACCTAGAGACCGTTCTGGAGGACATTTCATATTGGTCGAATCATGCTTTAATCTGCAAATTTATGGGGCTTAGGCTCTCCTTACCGGTCTTAGAAATGTGGGCACGACATGTTTGGAATCCTAAAGGGGATATGGAAATCCTATTGGCTGCTAACAATTATTTTATAGTTGTTTTCTCATGCATGTCGGATAGACATAAGGCTTTTGAGGGAGGTCCCTATTTCTTCAACAAGATTAGGTTATTTGTCAAACCCTAGCATGCGGGGTTCAATTCAGCAGAGGAACTTCCTTCTAAAGTCCTAGTTTGGGTTTGTCTCCCCAGGCTTCCACTCGAATTCTGGAAAAGTGATATTCTGCATTCTATTGCTCTCTTGCTTGGCAAACCAGTTGGATTGGCTACAAAAACTCAGGACAGAAAGGTAATTTCTTTTGCTAGAATTTGTGTTGAAGTTGATTTGAATAACCCTTTACCAGATTCTATTGAAATTTGCCTGGGTACTACATCTTGGATCCAACAACTAGACTATGAGACCCTTCCCTTCAGATGTCGTTTGTGCCATGAGTATGGACATTTGCAAAGGAAATGTCCTCGGTTTGTCTCTAACACTTCAGATTTGTCAGCCCCTTCTGGTTCTGTTCCTAGGAAGGATAAAGGGAAGGCACCTGTGGATGAGGTGAATGCGGATAAGGAAGGATTTATTCCTACGAAGTCTCGTAATAAGGGGAGAGGACAGAAAAGGACTTGGAGAGATAGACAAAATGAAGATAATTTTAACAGATTTGAGGTTCTCGAGGGTTTTCTTCAGGAAGAGGGCATTCCAGTTGATCTTTCCTTGGGGGAAGGGACAAAGGATGCGACAATGTTTGTTGATGGAGGACAAGATAACTCCAGTATGCCTACGGAGGCTAAACAAGGAAGGCAGATGGATACTGATGTTCTTGCTCAGATTCCAGTTGGCCAAGACTCAGTTGGTAGTGAGGTTCAGATGGGTACTGGTGTTGGGATAGAATCTCTTCCTCTTCCAGCAAAAGGAGCTCTGGATCATGGCAAGAGCAATAGTGCTTCATAGAATTTGGGGTTACTTCAAAAACCCCTTAAGAAAGGGCCTGTAGAGAAACTCTCGAAGGCAGGGCGAAAACCGGATCAGGTAAAAGTGAAGTTGATTGGTGAGACTTTGGTGGAATCTGGTTCTAGTAAGACCATTGATTCCCATTTCTCCCAACCTCATAAATGATTGCCATTTCTTGGAATGTGAGGGGTATGAATAGCATCCCTAGACAAAAAGCTATTCGCATATTAATTGAATCTAAGTATCCTGATATAGTCTTTATTCAGGAAACCAAGATGACAGTGGATGATTTATTCAGTAGGGCTCCTCGGCTCTGGCCCCTTGGCCACTGGCAAGGAGTAGGTGCGCATGGTAATTCAAGTGGGGTTGCCTACTTTTGGAATCCAAAGAAGGTTGCCCCATTATGGTGGATTTCTAGCCGCTCTTCCATTTCTATGGTTGCTTCCAGCTTTGAGACAGGAGAACTGTGCCTTTTCTCTAATATTTATGCCCCCACTAATCTTCTAGGTAAGTCACAACTTTGGGCTCATATTAAGTTGGTTCGCTCCTTGGTTCCTTTCCTTCCTTGGATTGTTGCTGGTGATTTTAATGCTATTGCTAGTTTGGAAGAAAAACGAGGTGGGTTGCCAGACTTAATCCTTCTTCAAATTTGCTCAGAGATAATATTGACCTCTTGGGCCTGATTGATGTAAAACCAACTAATGGTATTTTCACATGGAATAATAGGAGAAGTGGTGCTAAGGCTATTTCAGAAAGACTTGATAGATTTCTAGTTTCCTGCTATTGGGTGAGTGATAGGTGGTCTACTAGCTCTAAAATTCTTGACTGGAGAGGTTCTAACCATTGGCCTCTCAAGTTTTTTGCTACCTCATTCAAAATGTCCAAAAACCCCTCTTTCAAATTTCAACTGATGTGGTTGCGAGATCAATCTCTCCAGGACCTTATGAGTGTTTGGTGGTATGAAGGAAGGCCTGCTCATGGTAGGGCCATGTATACATTTGGAAAGAGGCTCCAACATGTGAAATATAGACTTAAGAAGTGGAATAAACAGTCTTTTAGCAATCTACACTCTCAGAGGATGGCTGCACAATCTAAGTTGGATAATGTTACACGTCAGATTCGAGATCAAGGGATGACTGCAGATCTTGGTCATGCAGAATCCTTGGCCCTTAGGGAGTTGAAGGAGTGGGAGCTGTGTGAGGAGATTTTTTGGAAGCAGAAATCTCGTGTTGATTGGCTTCAGGAAGGAGATAGAAACACAGCTTTTTTCCATAATTTTGTTAAGGCCCAGAGATATGGCAATTCTATTACTTCTCTCATCTCTTCGGAAGGGGCTCAACTCTCTTCTTGTGCAGATATTTCTAGGGAAGCTGTCAGTTATTTTTCAAATTTGTTCACCAAGGATGACTTCATTGCTGAGGAGGAGGAGAGGGCCATTTTAAATTGTATTCCCTCATTGGTATCTGATGAGATGAATGATGCCCTTGTGCGACCCATTTTGCTGTCAGAATTGGAGGAAGTTGTGTTTCATATGAAAAAGGGTAAGGCTCCTAGCCCAGATGGGTTCCCAATTGATTTTTTTAGGAATTCTGGGAGATTGTTAAGTTTGATCTTTTAGAAGTGGTTCAGGAATCTCATAGGAACAAACAAATGCTTA
Source organism: Sequoia sempervirens (assembly GCA_007258455.2). Lineage (NCBI taxonomy): Eukaryota > Viridiplantae > Streptophyta > Pinopsida > Cupressales > Cupressaceae > Sequoia > Sequoia sempervirens. Next base: position 285,848,442 of record VDFB02270651.1, on the reverse strand, counting down.
AGTCTATGAATGCTACTTTTTTGGCTCTTATTCCTAAGAAGGATGGGGCTAACAGTTTGGATCATTTCAAGCCTATTGCGCTGTGTAATGTGATTTACAAGATTATTACTAAGTTGATTGTTGGAAGACTTAAGCCACTTCTTAGTACTTTGATTTTTGAGGAGCAGGGTGGTTTTGTTGGGGGGAGACAGATTTTGGATGGTGTGGTGATAGCGATGGAGGCCATTCATTCTATGACAACCTCTAAGGAGAAGGCAATGTTTATTAAACTAGACATGGCTAAAGCTTATGATCAGGTGAGCTAGGAATTCTTACAGAAAATTCTCTTGGCCTTTGGTTTTGGAGAGGAGTGGGTTGATTGGGTTCTTAGCTATGTGACTTCTTCCTTTTCAGTTCTTATCAATGGGGAACCTTCGGAGTTGTTCAGTGCTTCTCGGGGACTTCGGCAAGGGGATCCCTTATCCCCTTATTTATTCATTATCATGGCAGAGGGACTTGGCAGATTTATCAAATCTTAGGTGCAGCAAGGTCTTATTCAGGGCTGGAGTTGGAACAATGACTTGTCTCCTTGTTCTCACCTTCAGTTTGTGGATGGCACTGCTTTGATGGGTGTAGCCAGAATCAATGAGGCAGTTAATTTCAGAAGAGCCCTGGATATCTACTTGAAGGCCTCAGGTCAAAGAATTAATGAAGAAAAATCTTTTATCTATTTCTTTAATACTCCTTGTCTTATTCAGAGCAGGATTTCTAGGATCCTCATATTTCAAATTGGTTCTCTCCCCCTGATGTACCTTGGGATTCCTTTGGCCTTGGGATCTCAACGTAGGGAATTTTGGCAGGGGATTTTGGACAAGTTTCGAAGTAAGGTTGGCCACTAGACTTGTAGATGGCTTTCTTCTGCTAGGAGAGTGATTCTCCTGAAGACTGTGGTGCAGGCTCTTCCTATCTATCGATGTTTTGTTCAGGTCCCCCCCTCTAACTTTGTTGGGGAATTGGATGCCCTTTCTCGACAATTTTTATGGTCTAGCAGTCTTCTTTCTTCTAAGTGGAGCTTAGTCAATTGGGATTCTGTTTGTAGACCGAAGCATGTTGGGGGCCTTGGTCTTCAGTCACTTGGTCTGGTTAGCAAAGCCTTAGCGGCTAAATTGTATTGGAGGTGGTGCAATTGTCAGGATCAGGATTGGGCCAAGATTCTAACACACAAATATTTTCCTGGAATTGATAGTCATGATGTGCCTCGACTTGCTTTGACTAGAAGAGGATCTTGTATTTGGGACACTCTCAAAAAAGGCACACAGCTTATTAAGGAGAGCCTTTTTTGGATTTGTAATAAGGGCTCTAATGCTCTGTTTTGGCAGGACTCTTGGGATGGTCACCCTCCTATTCTTGATAGCTTTCCTCACCTCCAATCTCTTTGCAATATTTTCACTGATGCAGGTTGGGTCATGGTGGAGGATTTTAAGACCACTAAGCGTCATGGTCAGTCTGAGATGACTTGTTGGAAAGAGCCACATGAGTGGCCCTTGGGTGGCTCAGCTAAGGATCGTATGGAGCTAGCCAAAATATTGGAGAAAAGATTATGCAGTTCCCTTAAAGGAAGAGATATTCTGGCTTGGAGTCCCAACCCAAAAGGTAAATTTACGATGGTTGCAGGGTATGCTTTGTTGGACAGGCAATTGCATGGTTTGGCAGATGTGAACTAGTGGAAGAAGGTATAGAATAGCTTCTCTTGGCCTAAGTGTAACTTTTTCTTATGGCTGGTTGTTCAAAGAAAATGCCTTACATGGGAGAACCTTTGGAGGAGAGGGTTACAGGGCCCTTCTATTTGTGTTCTTTGTGGGAGTAGTGAAGAATGCAGTTCTCATTTGTTTTTTCAGTGCCCTTTCTCTAGAGAGATATGGCATAGGTGGTGGGGGGTATGGCAGCATGCCTGTATTCATGCCACTTCCTTAGTTGAATTTTGGGAAAGTATGGGCAGACCTCCAACCAAGACATCTTTTCTGCAGGTGGCTTGGGCTATTGGGCCTGCCCTCATTATCTGGAATCTTTGGTTGGAAAGAAACCGTAGGGTTTTCTGTGATTCTAAAATGGGAAGTCTTCAGTTGTGGCAGAAGATTGTTAGCAGGCTCCAGGAGACCATTTATGCTAAGTGTGATATGTCTGAAAATGTGGATCCTAGTGATCATGTTATTGTGAGGAATCTGAGTTTGGGGGATAGTAGACGAGGCTACAATGCTAGCAAAGGATCCCGACATGTTAAGTAGAGGGTTTGTAGAGATGGAAGGTGGATACCTCCTCCGGGTGGAGTCTTGAAGATTAATAAAGATGGTTCCTCTCGTGGGAACCCAGGGCATGCTGGTATTGGTGGTATTGGCAAAGGTAATGATGGAGCTGCTATTTTTTTCTTCTCTATTTACAAAGGACAACATTCTAATAATTTGAAGGAGGCCCTTGCTATTAAGATTGTAGTTGAGAAGGGCCTGTCTCTTGGATGGAGGAGGATTATCTATGAGTCTGACTCTCAGATTGTTGTGGATATGTTGAACAAACTAAATTTGGATGATGTTAGTTGGCAATTAGCCTCTGTGGTTCGTCAGATTTTGAGTCTATGCAGCTCCTTGGAGTCTGTTTCCTTTTGTCATATCCCTAGAGAGTGGAACAGAGTGGCTGACTGTTTGGCGAAGTGGGCTTCTGAGAATGTTGATGGTTGGGATATTGAAGGGAGGGATGGTTTACCTCCTGATTATCTTGGGACTTTAGAGAGGTTAATATTGGAGGACAGGAATATGTAGGTTTGGTGCTGGAGATTCTTTTGGGAACCTTTTATTTTGTTGTTTTTGTCCTGGTGGGCCTGAGGCCTTTTCTTTGTATCTCTAATTTGATTTGAATAAATCTTTACCCCTTTTTCAAAAAAAAGGTATAAACATAATATATTAAAAAAAATCCAAATATAGAAAAACAAGTAAGATTTTTAAAAACAATTATTTTACTTTACCTAAAAGGGTTTATGTAAAAAATATATGGTTGGTTGATCCTAAAATAGTAGGGACCATCATCGAACACAAACTATTTCTTGGGCGACACAATGTCCCCCCTCAATAGCATTTACTTTTAAAAAATTGTGTTCCACAAGGACATGTCCCTCCGCGCACCCCCTCCCCCCCAAAAAAAGTGGCATTTCCAAATACAGGGGCATCCTTGAGACAACATGACTCCAAAGAAACGTCCCTTTGTCATGCACCCACCACCACTACCAAGCAAGAGAAGTCTTTGAGACATCTTTCTCAAAGAGGGGATGTTTCTAGAGCATTTCCCCTAAGGAGACATTGGGATGTTATCCTTAGGACCCTCAAGAAACTCGATCACATCCCTTGAATGTCTTGAAAACTAGCAACTATGGTAGTGAGATGCATACACCTTGAGATGAGAATAATTCTCAAGCAGATAATAGTATTAGATATGTATGAGAATGTCATAATAATCGGGATAATATTCTCATGTAGATGCCCATCCTTGTTACTAACTTGAATTGGTCTTACAGTGCTGGAGAAAATTTATAATCAACTTCTATAGAACAATTTCAATCCTTCAGCAAATTGACTCGACTTTAGGAATGTAACATTGAGGCTCTTGAAAGGTTAATTATATATACCTACAAAACCAACAAACACAATCCAAGCAGTATGGTTGTATCCTCAAACAATAGAGCTTGATGTTGTATCATAGTAATCTAAGCAAGCAAATAAAATAAATCAACATAGTGATAGTGGTTTCTTTGATTAATGTGTAATCAGGTAAATCTTTTAAGTACCTCAGACATGAGCTTAAATGCACCCTCTGCTTTTGGATGCTTGTTAAAACCAACAAGGATAATCCAAGCAGTTTGGTTGTATCCTTAAACAATAGAGCTTGATGTTGTACACACCATCATACTAATCAAAGCAAGCAAATAAAACAAATCAACATAGAGATGAGGTTTCTTTAATTAATGTGTAATCTGGGAAATCTTTTAAATACCTCAGACACGAGCTTAAATGCACCCTCTGCTTTTGGATGCTTGTTTTTATCTGGGTGCAATAACAATGCTGCATATAAACAAATGAACATCAAATGCTTAAATTACAACATATAATACAGTGAAGAATCAACCACCAATACAGCATACAACTACACGATATGGAACTACATCTGGTGCATAGGCATACCAAGTTGGCGATATCTTCTTCTAATCACATCAATGCCATCATTCTCTTCAACCTGATTGTGAAAATCCTCATTAGGTTTTTAAGTCAAAATAATAACTGATATGTTAGAATATGAAAAATTAGGCAAATTTTGTTCCTTCATTATTTATTGTATGAAGTACTTATATAACTTCTACAGATAAACCCTAAATATTGCCGGTAATGGAAAGTGTATAAATGTGCTTGTAACTAAATCAAAAGCGAGTTTAGATGGTACCATTTGCAACAAAAATTAGTTTGCAATGTGTTTATGTTTAAGTGTGGCACTCATTCATCAAGAAGCGCCTTCCTAGAATTTGCTTTATAGATTATAAAGATTATTTCAGTAAGTCTTACCAGAAAATTAATGAGAGAAATATTACAGGACCTACTAAAAGATAAACTTATTTGACTATATAATCCTCTTAATGGGAAAAAATAGTCAAAATTAAAATAGGCTGCCATTTTGGAGATAGATTCCAAAAACAATTGATACAACTTGAACCTGAGGTAGAGTTACATTCTATCATCTAAAGGGGTTGAAGGTTGTATTGAAAGGCATGTACTGGAGAATTTAACAATTTATAAAACCCCTTGCCATACATGTTAGGCTGTTAGCACTCACAAGCAATTTAAAAGTAAATGTTTGCAACTCAAATAATTGGATGCAAACCTGAAGCTATTATGTTAGTTAAAAGGAAGCAACTGTAATTTTGAACATATTATTTCAGGACTTAAAGTTGGACCCACAGGTCAACTAAAAAGTTCCAGTCACACATGGCACCTTGTCAAGTATATGTGCAAACATTCTAATAAAAATAAGTAGCATTCGCAAGAAACATATTTTATATTGTTGAAAGTCCTAGCAAAATGAAAGATGAACTTCATGCATAAAAAGCCTTTATACAAGAAACTGAATATATCATCAAAGCATGAAACCCACCTAATATGCACATTTTGGAATTCCAATGAAATAGAGAAGAACAATGAATCATTCATTCTTTGTCAATTGCAGCAATTTTCCATCATCAAGCCAATGGAGGAATAATGAAAGAAACATACAACATCAAGCAAATTTATAAACTAATTTCATGTTTCTCAATCAATTTGTGTACATTTAAAGCACAAAAAAGGGAGGGGCGATTAAAAGATGCAGAGATCATAATCAAAACTGCTAAGTATTATTTGAAGTGAACATTTGTGGAGCAATTGGGGTCCCCTATCAGAAAGTTCAGTTGTTTGAGACTTGTTCAGCTGTCATTTGGTTTGACTAAGTAAATATAACAGCTTTTGTCCATGGATTGACAAATTAGCTGATTAAGAATGTTATCTTGGTGAAAATTGCATGAACTTGGTCTGATTTAGGAGTGTTGAAAGGTAAAGTATGGATCACTGTGAGAGATGTATTCATAAATATCTTCAAGAAAGGGTTCTTTGTTTTCCATAGTAACTAGAAATATTAGTGTGCATTGAAGAGTTCAAGAGAGAACCAAAAAAGGCCATCATCTTCCACAATTTTTTTATGAATTTTCATCATCCACCCTTACATTTAAATACTAGTTTAAAATCAGTGTTCTCAACTTGAATACTTTCTTGGATTCGCTTTTGGTTCATAAACCTTGTGAATTGCTACTTTTTGTATTTAGGGTTGATCCCATTCTTGTAAATAGAATTACTTGTCTTGGTTTATTATGTATGTAGTTAGTAATCTAAGAGACTTTTCTATAATTTAGCCTAAGGATGTTTTCACATAAACATTAGAAGAACTACTAACATTTGTTTCATAGTTGTCTACATAATATAACATTCTCCATCTGTTTTCTACAAGTGATAACCACACAAACATGATTATATAGTCTTAGATCATTGCCATATAGCTCTGTAGCATGTACACTTTTTGATATAACCAAAATGCTGTACAAAATGAGGTTCTAGTTGGGTGCTAGAACTAGTAATACAATATCGTCAAGATAAAAATCATTTTCCCTATGCTTTGTTCTTTGAATTGGCTACATGTTTTGATAAAATTGTGCAAGAAGTTTGTTTGCATTAAGAATGTGTGTTTTATCAATTAGATGCTAGGGAGCTTATTTAAAGATTTTCCAAGAACCCATTAAAATGGGAATCATGGGCAAGTTAGTCAATGCACTGATCAGACACATTTCACAGGGCTCCAAAAGAGAGAATGCAGATGGCCGTTGTCTAATTGCCTTCTTGAACGTTTCCAATAAGATTTCAGTCAAATTCCTTGCAAAGGATAGAGCTGCTGGTGGTACAAATTGTTTTAAGGTAACAAAGTGGTGTGGAATTATCCTATCACTGTATGGGAAGGCATGGAATAGACAAGAGAAGCTGATCAAAAAATCTCCTTTTCTAAAGATAGATTTTGGTATATCTTATGACTAAAAAAGGTAGGATTTCATTTCAGCCATGCTCAATTGGTTGAGCATTGAATATTTCTCCACAAGGTAGCAAAGACTTTGTTTTCGTGAGCCACTACAAGAGCTAATGTGAATGGTATTCTCAAATAACCTATTCAAACAGAGAGATATATCAAGCAAAGATTTCCTCTAGCTCCCTAACTTGATGTCATTGGCAGTGATGCTTTTGGGTATTTATAGGATTCACGAGTAAATTGAAGGTATTCATTTTCCAGGTGGTAGTCAGCTAATCAATGTCCATTTTGTTGATAACTCAGCTCTAAACACCAAGGTTTCTCGAATCTCAACAATCAATTTAAGGCAAAATGATTTATTTAAATATTTTTGTTGACGCTGCCAACACAATAAGTGGAACAAAAAAAGCATTTATTCTCATTGAACAAGATGACTGTCCTCCATGGCTCAAACACATTCCCGAACCAGTGGGAAAAATCATTCTCTGATTGGTTAAGAAATTGGGGCAGCTTAGACACTTTGTAAAAGGTACTTCTTTCTTTTCAGGGAACAAATCAAACAATAAAGGGGAAGCTTTGGCAATCTTGGAAGGTCTCAAATTAGCAGTTGTGTCTGGTATCAAAAGTTTTGGAAGTGGTAAGGGATTCCCTTGTGGTGATTAACAGTTTGAGTAAGAACCAACTGAAGGATTGGAGGTTGAATAACATTTTAGATGAAGCTTGGTTATTGTATATTCATTTTGACAAGATTGGATCTAGTTATTGCTTCCGGGAATGTAATATGGTAGCCGATCACCAAGCAAAGCAGAGATTGACCAATTCCCCTTCTCCATGAAGATTAACAATGACCTAGACAATTGGGATCTGACGTAACTGCTTGTGAAGGTTTCCCTTCATGGGATAGACACTATAGAACCGATTTCCCCATTTCATTTTTGTTTATTGCAATAATCATTTTAATTGGTAGCGTTTGGCCAGGCAAGATTAGCCTTAGAATTGACATCCCTCAAGTAGTTTCCACTTCCAGGGTACATGTAGCACCCATTGCTCATGAGAATCCCAGCATGTATTATCTGCCCTTTTACCTCACTGCGATTTCTTTGTGTTTCATCTTGTTCTGCGGGCTTTGTGTCTGTGCAGGGTTATTCCAAAGTTCATGCAGCATAAATCCAATCACCATGGAAAGAGGATTTTCAATCAAATATTTTCCTTGTAGTGTGGTTTTTGACCACTGCTTAAGGAAACATTCAGCATTAATGATGTAATGACACTTCATTTTCTGAAGGAGGTGCTAGATGAAGAAGGGCTGGCAAATTTGAGGGTTTGGACAAGGGCATCAATTTCTGAAGATTTCATCCATAAGTTGGGCGCTTGTGTATTCTGTTGCAATAGCCAAGGAATTGATTCTCAGTAGACTCCTCCCCTACGATGATCTTGATTTGATGGGGTATAAGTTTATAACATAGATGAAAGACTCGCCAAAAACTCACGAGTTTTTTTACAAAATGAGTTTTTCCAGTATTTACTCGCAGAGAAAAAACTCGCGAGTTTTTGACAAGTTTTTCATAAAAACTTGCGAATTTTAACTCACACAATCAGGTAAAAAGTCATGCGGTCGCTAAAATGGTCATTTCACTTCATTTTTTCACTATTTTTTCCACTGGTTTAAATGCCAAGTTTTTTCCAAACCGAGTTTTCCGGGCTTGCCGAGTACTTGCAATTGGCGAGTTTTTCAACTATGGGGTATAACATGGATGATGTTATCCACATTGGCCCAGCTGTGGTGGCTTCTCTCCAGCATTCTAAGGATGTGAGCAGCTGCAATATCATACATATCATGCAGTCCCTATTGAAAAAGAATGCTGACTTGGCCTTATACTGCCAAGACTTGGCACTATGTTTGGAAAATTTACAGGTAGTTATTAGGGAGGAGTGCCTAGAAATTTGTAGTGCTTACCACCTTCCTACCATAACAAAGAGCAATGTTTCTTGAGCTGTTTGAACTTTGTAGAACCTCCCTAGAGCCTGGTGTTTAGGTGTCTTCCAAGGAGGATTCAGCTCCAGGTCCCTCTTGTTGATATGGCCCTTGGGAGGATCTGATTTTGGGTGTTGGGGGTTGTTTTAGTTTCTGTGCTGGTTCCGTTTGTTTCAAGTTGGGTGGCTTGGTTTTGTAAACTCGTGACTGTTTAGAACTTTTCCTATTTGTCCAGCTGATCATGTATGAAGCTTTTCTTTCCTGGGAAAGGACCCCTGGAGAACCCTCATTTAACCTATCACAAGAAAAAAAAACTAGAATTGCCTCTAACAAATTTAAGAGGGCGGTGAAGTATATACAATTTCATAACCTTTGCAAAGATTGAATCCCAGGAAAGATGTTTCTTGTAGCACAATATCATAACTTGATAAATATTTTGTTAAGACTTCAGACATCTAATGAAATTCTACTGGCCAAATTATCAGAGGATATGTGTAGCTATTCCTATATTATGATTTGAGTATTTTTGTGTGCATATGCATATCAATGTATCTGATTGCAGTCCAAAAAGAATCCTCACACTATGAGCAACAAATGATGTTAACAAGTAAAAATAAAGAAGGTTAAGGAAAGAAGGAATATAAAATGAACATATTGTTAATGTTCATGCAGCATCGTCGCATCTTCCAGCGATTTCTTTCATTGAAGAAATTAGATAATGGTTATCTGATTTATAAGATCTCTAAAGGCACGAGTTAAGAGTCACTTCGTTTTGCTAAAAGAAGATAAACATTAAATAATCATTATTTGTTTAAAATATGTCTTATACATCAAGTGGCGCGTTTATTTAAATAGCCGACTTTATTTTAAATGGAGCAATTTCTAAGGAGACGTCTCTTCATAGAAGGCCGACATTGCATCTTGGAAGTTCACATCCTTTGGTCATTTCCTATTGACATCTATAAAAGGAGATCGCTGTTATTCTTTCATTCATCGTTTTTTTTTTGGAAGGAAGTTTGAATTCTCTTTGAAGTGCGAATTATTCTAAGGCAGTGCGGATTCTTATATAGATCAGTGCGAATTCACTAAAGGCAGTATTATTCACTGTCAAGTTCTGTGTGTTATCTGGTTCTATATATTGTGAAGGTGCAGCAGAATTGGCCTTGGTATTGGCCTCATTGTAAAGAGAATTATTGCCATTACTTATATATAAAAGAGAGATCTTTGTTGCTGGGTTTTTCTCCCTCAAGAGGAGGGTTTTCCCAGGGTATATTCTGTGTTACTGTGTCTGATTTTGAATTAATTTTCTGTGCACTTATCTGATCACTAAATTTAACATGGTATCAGAGCGGGTTTGAGTAGATCGTGATCAGATTTGTCTATACAGCGGTACTCTCTTCTCTTCGTCCTAATTCTTGGTCTATCTCTACATCATTCAAGATGGTGAACGGATTGAAGATCGAAGATAGACTTGAGGGAGCGTCAAACTATACTTCATGGAGGTTTAGAATTATGCTCTCTTTGGAAGAAAGTGAATTGGCTGAGTTCGTGGAGAGCAAAGTTTCGGAGCCTGCAGATGAGGAAGTAAAAGTTCAATGGAAAAAGAAAGATATCAAAGCAAAGAAGTTGCTAGTTGACTCCGTTAAAGACCACATCGTTCCTATTGTTTCCAAGTTGAAGACTGCAAGGGAGATGTTCAAAACTTTGGAGGAGATGTACGAAATCAACAACACAAGTCGAGCTCTTTCATTGAAGCAACAACTCCATCATGTGAAGATGGCAGAAGGAGAATCTATCATCGTTTACTTCATGAAGATTTCCAAATTGAGAGATCAGCTCTCTACCATTGGTCATTTTGTTGATGACAAGGATTTGACCATGCTTGCCCTCAATGGTCTTCCCTCATCTTGGGAGTCTTTCATTCAAGGAATTAGCGCGAGATCGAAACTTCCCAAGTTTGATCGTTTGAGGGCGGACTGCATTCAAGAGGAGTCTAGGTTGGCTGCGAGAGGTATTGGTCGAAGCTCTACAAATGAAGACATTCATGTTCTTTCTGCTCAATCCTCGAAGAAGGAAGGAAAGGGAGGAAAGAAAAGATATTTTAAGAGGAATAGAGATAAGGGGTCAGATGGTGCTCCTACATTCAAGAAGAAGTGGGACCTCTCCAAAGTCCAATGCTTTCGTTGTGACGAGTTTGGTCACTATGCAAAGGATTGCCCAACCAGGCCTAATCAGCATGCTTCATTTGCGGATTTGAATAAGTTTTCTCCTCAGAAGGATTCTAGGGAATTTCTATTCTAAGTCATGGGTCTGTGTTCAAGCCGTAAAGGTTGTGTACTGAAAAGCAGCATATCTTGCATCCTTTAGAATATTTAAAGAGATAAGTATTCTTTGTTTGTTAAGTTATATCTTTTATTTGGATCTTGTAATTAAAGAGAGATAGTGGTTTCTCTTGAATTGTATTCTCTAGCATAAAGATCCTTTGAAATTATTGTTTCATGGTAATTATGTAGATCTCTGAGTGTGACATTGAGATGGAAAAGAGAATTGCATTTTCGTTGTGATAGGTTGATCACATCGATATCATTATCTAATGCATGAACTGTGATTAGAGCCATGACTCTTGGAGAGAGTTGGTTCTACTTGCTAATTGCATAACGCATTCAAGGAATTTGCAGTTGTTCAAATTGTCTTTTGTTGAGAGGAGTAAAAGTTGGAAGAAAAGACTTATATCAAAATCATATAAAGATAAGTTCTTTATTCCTTCATTATGATTATTTGATATATATTTTTTTTTTAATTATTTATAAATTCTTATGTGTTCATGCTATAACCTGAGATAGTAAACCTTGTATGATTCTAGTCTTGATATTTCTTTGGATAGTCATAAACTGTTAGTAATCTCTCTCTAAATGCTTTGTGAACAGCTAGAAGCAGGAAAGTGATGAGAGATTGCTTAGCGATAAAAAGATTGAGGCATCTTATGAGGAAGTCATGCCAACCAAAGAAATGATCAAGCATGAAGTCACAACTTGCAGCCATGGGACTGAGTTGGTGGCTAGAGGGAGTTCACTTCCAGAAGTCTTCTTTGCAAGCTCTAAAGCAGGGATCAAGAGGGAGTTTTGTGACTCACTGAGAAGAAGTGAAGGTTGTAGTGTTGCAAGGCCAAGTACTTAAAGATTCAGAGGGAGCCTACTGAACCTATAGAAGATAGTTGTGTTGTTGATCGAAAGAGCACCTCTAGATGCTGTTTCAGTTGAGGTTTGCGATGACTTCCTGGTGTAGCAAGAAGCAGTCTTCAGTGGCACTGAGTACAGCAGGGGCCGAGTTTATTGCAACTTGTATGGCAACTCGGGAAGCAGTGTGGCTTCGTAAGCTCCTTACAGGATTGTTTGGCCAATCAATGGAGCCTACCATCATCCATTGTGATAATCAGAGTTGCGTAAAGCTTTCTGTCAATCCTGTATTTCATGACAGAACGAAACATGTTGAGATCAAGTGCCACTACATCAGAGATATGGTACTGCGAAAGGCTGTACAGTTGAAGTACATCAGCACTAATGAGCAGACGGCAGATATTCTCACCAAGCCTCTCTCCAGGATAAAGTTTGTATACTTTTGAGATAAGCTTGGTATGGTGGAGAATCCAGCCTTGACTGAGAAAGAGTCTCAGTATCAGTGAGTCGTTTTATCTTTTACCATAGTATGGTTGTAGCCATTATGGTAGATATCATGTTGAGGCGATATCCGATATCACGTTGAGGTGATATTTATCTTTTACCATAGTATGGTTGTAGCCATTATGGTAGATATCGTGTTGAGGCGATATCCGATATCACGTTGAGGTGATATTTATCTTTCACCATAGTATGGTTGTAGCCATTATGGTAGATATCGTGTTGAGGCGATATCCAATATCACGTAGAGGTGATATTCCTTCATTCACCATAGTATGGTTGTAGCCATTATGGTAGATATCGTGTTGAGGCGATATCCAATATCACGTTGAGGTGATATTCCTTTATTCACCATAGCATGGTTGTAGCCATTATGGTTGATATCGTACTGAGACGATATCTGACATCACGACGAGGTGATATGTCTTGAGCAGCTGGAAGTGTGCTCCTTAGCTGAGAGGGAGTGTTAATGTTCATGCAGCATCGTCGCATCTTCCAGCGATTTCTTTCATTGAAGAAATTAGATAATGGTTATCTGATTTATAAGATCTCTAAAGGCACGAGTTAAGAGTCACTTCGTTTTGCTAAAAGAAGATAAACATTAAATAATCATTATTTGTTTAAAATATGTCTTATACATCAAGTGGCGCGTTTATTTAAATAGCCGACTTTATTTTAAATGGAGCAATTTCTAAGGAGACGTCTCTTCATAGAAGGCCGACATTGCATCTTGGAAGTTCACATCCTTTGGTCATTTCCTATTGACATCTATAAAAGGAGATCGCTGTTATTCTTTCATTCATCGTTTTTTTTTTTGGAAGGAAGTTCGAATTCTCTTTGAAGTGCGAATTATTCTAAGGCAGTGCGGATTCTTATATAGATCAGTGCGAATTCACTAAAGGCAGTATTATTCACTGTCAAGTTCTGTGTGTTATCTGGTTCTATATATTGTGAAGGTGCAGCAGAATTGGCCTTGGTATTGGCCTCATTGTAAAGAGAATTATTGCCACTACTTATATATAAAAGAGAGATCTTTGTTGCTGGGTTTTTCTCCCTCAAGAGGAGGGTTTTCCCAGGGTATATTCTGTGTTACTGTGTCTGATTTTGAATTAATTTTCTGTGCACTTATCTGATCACTAAATTTAACACATATTTGTGGCCTTATACAAATAGAACAGGAATTAGTGAAAAACGAAAAGAATGGGAGTAAGAAGAAGGGAAAAAACAGAGGAAAAAAAAGTTTCTTAAAGATTTAAAGCTTCCACAGATCATGATATTTGTAAACAAGAGTGAAACAAGAAGAAATGCATCCAAAAACTGGCATTCATTGATGCATTCAATACCGACCAGGAAATTTACTACCATGACTTCAAGTGCCTTCATCAGTTAGAGTAATTTTACCAACTATTATGAATTAGACAGTGAAACTGATAGATGTACCCACCCAAAAAACAATAGGAACAAACAATCTGCATGGTGTGCAATTCAAATGAAACAAAGGATGAAAGCATTTACTTTTAATCTGCCCACTATACAACAATATTAGACAAAGTTACCAAAATATTTTCAGTCATAACCTAGTACATGAAATCTTAAATCAAAGCTTGGAGCATCAATTCTAAAACTGACGACTCAAAGAAAAAATCTTTTAAACCAGTAGGTGCACTTTGGTAGGTCCTATAGACTATTTTGGCCCAGAGGACATTAAAAGTTGTCTCATTAGTGAATCTCAAAAAAGCAGGTACATAATTATTTATATTGAAAGGCAAAATTTTATTAACAAGACATAAAATTCTCTATGAAAATGAATGTCATCATCTGAACAGCACATTTGTTCAAGAACAAAGATAAAGTGTATTCTAAAAGGGTAAAAACAAATACACCCCTTTATGCACAACATCGCATGTACAAACTCATACATGGATTCCCAGAAATGAGAGAGGACATATTACCTTCAAAATAAGGTACCAGTCAAGGTTCTTGCCCTGATGTAAAGTTGTACATGAACAAGATCTTCTTGTTGCAGCCAACCAAACTTCAGCCACAGCCACAAGTTCAGCAACATCTTTATAACCATGTTGACCAAGATTCTGCAATAGCAGTAAAGAACTCACATACTGCCCTTTCTCCAAATGATCACTGGCTTGATCAAACTCCAACTTTCTGTGCAATTCTTCTTCACAAGAGCCTTCTCCCATGAAAGTTGATTCAGACTAACACAACATATGGGACCTACCAAAAAGAGAATAACTAGAAATCATGCACAATCACAGGCAAACAAAATTGCACTTACACATTGGTAAACTAAATTAAAAAGAACGAAGAAAAATATGTGAATTCATTTTCCTCAGGAAGCATAAATCAGGACAGTGATAGAAAATAAATAAAATTTGGTCTTACAACTAGAACAATGTCTTCATCCTATCAACGTCAACAGTCTCCCTAACTGTCAATATACAGTTGGATCTGCCCATCTGGGAATCAGAAAAAGCAGAATTATCCATGATTCAGTGGAGAAAGCTTCTGTTGAAACAGTTGATGTTGCAAAAATAGCATTGTTTTTCTAAAGGAATACAGCTTACATTAGAAAAATAAAGAACATGAAAAATTGCCACAAATGAGCAGCAAAGGTACATGAAAATTCTTGTCTAATGACAGCTACAAAGGCCAACAACCAATCCTTTGCCCCAAGAGACAACGATTCTACATAGTCTACATCTTGATGTTGAATCCTGTAAGATGATCCAAAACTTTGATGTTTTTAAATTTATTAGCTTTGATGTTGTTTCACTCTTCACAATAAATCCCAACTAAGAAAGCAATAACAATCATTGCCCATATAACTGACGACATAACTAAAAAATTGGTTAAATTGTGTATCAATTCAACAATTTTTAGCTTTGAAGGTGCAATATATGAGCAACCTGAGTGAATAGCAATGGGTTCTCCCTTATCTCCAATTGTGGAAAACCTATTCATGGAGGGCTATGAAAAGAGAGCACTTGAATTTTACCCTTTAAATCCAATATGGTGGAAGAGATTTGTAGATGATACAAATATAATGGCAAGGATTACATTAATGATTTTATCATGCAACTAATTAGTTCACCACATTATCAGTTCACAGTGGAATCAGAAGAAAATGGTTCTGTACCATTTTTGGATGTACAATTGAGTAGAAAAGTATAAGGAACCATTCACAACAAGTTTACAAGAAAAAAAGACAAACAGACCTACACCCCAAGTGGACTTACAGAATCATTCTGCGCAAAAAGATGGCATGCTGGAAACATTGGCTACAAGAGCATTAAGGATCTTTGATGAAGAACATTTTTATTTGGAGAAAGAGCACCTTATGAAGCATGATAGAGTGGAAAATCAGCCTTGGGGGAGCACGCACTAGCAACAAGGAATGAGATTTGAATTGATAAAGCAAAAGTGTTGGACAGAGAAGACCAGTGTGTGAAAAGGCACTAGAGGAAAGCAATAAAACTAGTGCAACATGATAACAATATCAATAGAGATGGTCCAATGGGGGATGGGTGATCAACAACATGATAATAAAATACAATAATATTAATAATAACAATAACAAAATTAATAATAAAAATAGATAGTAATATGAATAATAGGTACAATTAATTTTTTATCAAGACTCTAAGCAGATAGTGATGACCACCTCCAAATTCTACTAACCTCCTTAAAGTCTTGTACTTAAGGAAAAATAAAGGCATCCAAAAAACCATATTGCTGATCTTGTATATTCCCAAAAGAGGGTTCTTGAAGAAAACTTGAAATATTGCAATCAAAAACTTTACACACTGATATCCAAATACGTGAAGTTATATTAATCAGTGAAACTCAAAAATCTTTAGTTTTTGAATTTCATACATAAGGCTTTTCCAGAAGCCTTTGATCATTATTATGGACTTTGGAAACCTCAAATCTTTGATCAATCAATTTCATTTATAATGTGATGCAACTCCCCTCATCAAAGTGGAAAATATCCTCATAAAAGCTTGGCATCTTGTCTTCAAAATAAAACCAATAGCAGACAGCCTTATAACATGTGACAGCATATTTGTCATTTCATATACATACCAAAGGCTTCATCTTTGGATCATCTACACTACTTCAAAGTAGGCATGGAGTAGATGAATAAAGTAAAAGAACAGCAGCTCTTCCTTGAAATGTCAGAACTTATAGCAAAGGAAATCAGTGCCAAGGCAGATTCAAGTTTCCACTACAAGGAACCATGTTAAACTGACTCAAACTTTGCTCCGTCCTTAATAGCAAGACACTAATATGTGCAAAAAAGATGTAATTGAATTACCAAATCTAAGAATGTCAATCAGATGACAAGAATATTATTAGTTAAACCCACTAAGAGAAACTTTGCTCCGTACTTAATAGCAAGACATTGATACGTGCAAAAAAAATGTAATTGAATTCCCAAATCTAAGAACGTCAGTCAGATGACAAAAAGATTATTAGTTAAACCCACTAAGAGAAACTTGATTTTCATTGTAAATGAAAGTGAATTCTCTTCGTGATTCTTTACTTTTTCTATCTGAAATTGTCAAAAGCTATCACAAAGTTAACGTGCTAGGTAGGTTCCAACAAAAGAAACTAGGCGAACCTGCTTCAAACATTGTGGTTCACACTAACAAATAACACCTTCATTAGTGCAGGTGGAGAAAGTAATATTTTTAAAGAAAACAAGTGAATTTCAAATTTATGATGCCATCAATAAAATGGAAAAGTATTGTTTTCCAGAGTGAGAACAGAAACTAAGCCCAAAGAAATTTGGTTTTCATTCAAAAGCAAAAAAAACTCAATCAACATTATTTATTTTTTCTGATGGAAAAACAAACAATAGTGAATAAATGAAACGCTTCTGGAAAAAACTGTATCAGAAGCGTTGCATTCATTCTCATGGACTGTGAAAACCTCATGTTCATTATAAATACCAGGAAACTCAAAATTACAGACAACAAATCATTGCCCAAGAGATAACCTTGCAAAGCTCGACACAATTTATTTTTTCAAAAGGCATCTAGAGAAAGCTCACTGTCTATAACACAAGCAATTTGTCCGGTGATTGCAGGACTTTGGGGAGCAAGAAAGCATGTCCAACCCAAATGAAAGAAAAAAAGGTGCACCGCCTATATGAAGATTAGTACATATCATCATTCTGAAAAAACTAGATTAGGGATATCAATTTATATAACAAGTTATTTAATTCTAAAGCAAAATTCTGAAATTACCTAAAATGAAGATCCCACTAACTTCACAGAAAGCTAGAAGAAGCGCACCAATCTGAGAGCAGGGTTACTCACATAAAATCTTATACAGATTCTTAATCTACAACTTGAAATATTTTTTTTAAAAAGAAACAAATTTTCTATGATCCAGATGAACTGTCATTCTCAAAGAGCTGGATATAATATGATAAGGGAAAATAATTGTGATATAAGATAAAACCATGGTTCATTTTCTATATTATACTGAAACCCATGCATCGTTTCAAATTATTTTATTGAAAACCATGAAGAAATACATTTGCTTTAAACTTTCACCTTTGAGAGATGGGGCTCTGTGCCAGGAAAAAAATGCGTTTCTCTCTTCAAAAAATCTGAGCATTTCCCAATATGCGAACCTCAAAATCTTCAAAGCCAACCGCATTTCTTCCATGCAGAATCTGTAACTGAGATCTTTTTCTCTGCTTTTCACGTACATTGATGATGTATGGAAGGACGGAACTATTTTGCATGAGACCAGGTGAGCTAGTTTGTAGCTCCCCCTAGATTAAGCTTATGTAGACAAACACAAGTTTTGAGAAGTCCTTTAAAGGTGAGCGAGTCAAGATCTAATCATAAAACATTATTATCAATATGGGTTTTTAATTTTCATAATTAAAAAATACTCCAATACATTTTTTTTTTTCAATCTTTCTATTTTTTTCTTTTTAAGGGTTTTATGTTTTGGATTAAGGGTTTAGGGTTTAGTAATAAAGTTTCGGTCCTTTCAAAATTTATTTTACCCTTAATCCAAAACATAAACCCCTTAAAAAAAAAAAGAATAGGAAGATTGAAAAAAAAAAATAGAGATAACCAATCGTCATCCATCAATAAACTAGCAAGAAAAGCACAGTAAAAAGAAAACAACAATAAGAAAACTATTGAAAATTTTTGGGAGTATTTGTTGCTTCTAGCACCTGTTGATAAAAGATTTGGTGAAGATCAACTAGATTCAGCAATTCTTCTTTTTCATCTTCGAAGGTCTTCTTTTTGCCACTGATTTTACTACTCAGTCCCTATTGAGTCGAAAAGGTTTGTTTACCCTTAACCTTGTTGTCCCCCTCAGTGTTTTCCCTAGCATCAGTGGCTCCAACAATTTTCTCTTCTTTGAGCTCCTTCAACTTCTTTGTCAGGATCCAGATACCTTCAACACTATTATGGATAGTGCATTGACTAATCTTGATGGCTCTCTCTAAATTCGGGTTATCTTGATGCATTTTATCCTCCAACCCCTTAATATGATTCTTAAAGTCCCTCTTCATCAAGCTAACCTCAGTAGTAATAGCTTCTAACATCAAATGGAGCTCCTTCTCCTCATCTTTCTCCCTGAGAGGGAACTTTATTACCCTATTAAAGTCAACTATGTTTTGAATTGACTGCAACTTAATATTAATTTGATTGAGTTCTAGAAAAATCCATTTGGTAAGTTTGAATTGACCAACCGCATTGTCCCTTGCAAGCCCTAGGAAATTATAATGAGGGTTTTATGTTGAACCTAGATTGCTTTTGTAAGTTGGTATAGGATACAAGTTTAAGCTAATATCTATTTGACAAAGAGTCGAGGATTAAGCAGTATCCATTCCACTAATGTCATTCAAAGCATTATCCTAACCTCGTACATTCTTTAATTAATTTTTAAAAAAAAGTTGAGGTCAATTTGTCACAATTTAATTAATGAAGACATTTTGACAAACATAGAATTCTCAAGTTTGTATTATTGTTTAATATAAAGGCAAATAAACACATGGTTAAACTTTGGTGGCTTAAAAAAATTATTTGTTAAATTAATAAGGGATAAAAGTGCATACCCCACACCTGTACACCTCTTTTTATATTGGTTTTTGTAAGTGTGGAAAAAGTAAACTAAATACAATTAAATACACCTCTTAATGAAACATTGTATCAAGATTAAACATGAATTAAACTAATTTAAAACAGAGAAAAGCTTGAAAGCGTCTCATTGTCTCATATCTCCAAATATTTATGAGTCACGGAAAGGCTCTCAGATTTGATAAAGTACTATGACTATTAAAATGCCTATTCAGAGAACGGAATGATGCTAAATGTTGTGATGTGATGATTGCTAATGATTCCTGGATGATATGGAGCTACTGTAAACTATCCTAACATGAAACCTGCTAAATGGAAGCTACAGTAAAAACTAATGATGCTACTGTGATTCTAAATCTACTAATGCTATGATGCTATGCTAATATGCTAAATGATAATTGATGCTAATGACAATGCTAATGCTTAAGATGCTTGAGTGCTAAATCCTGCAGAGTAAGTTTGCATAAAAGATGATAATTCTCGGGGGCTTTCTCATGCTTCAGAAGGCTGTATATATAGATTTCCAACAACAGTTTTGCACAGGGGTAACACAGCAGAGGCTGAGATTCAATCTGGAGATTTGAATGGTAAGATATGAGAAGATGGAGCTGATCATGGGGATTGTTCCTCCCCATGAAAACACCAGGCAAGATGAGAGGAAAGATTTGAGGAAGAAGATTGAGAGGATTGCCTGCAGGTTTGTCCCCGAGGCTTTTCCCGTGAATGCTAATTAAATTAATTAGATTTGAAAAATTGTAATGACCCTGCTCAAATCTGATCTCAAAATGTTGATTGAAGGGTCAAGGAATTACGTCAAACACTTTGCATACAAGGGTCATATGACTGATATAACATTTTAGTTTGCTATAATGACACTTTTCTTCACTTAGTATCAATGAGGATGCTTGCAAATGACTCTAAATTGACTAAACAATGTCCTAGCATGAATGTGCATCTTATTTTGACAATATTCTGTGCATATATATGATCTAAGCATGAAAAATGAACACCTACAACCAACTGGTAATTTTGACAAACAGTTGGTATGCAAACTCTAATGCTGATAATAATATCTACACCCACTTGACATTATGTCAAATAGTTGGCATACATCTTTATATCATATTCAAATGAACATTACAACCATGTAAGACTTCCCAAAGATGATGTCTTATTGAAATGCAATCATCTACACTAGATATCATAAGAATGCCAAGACTCTTGGCTTACATTTATGGATGCAATTGCAATGCCAAATCTGATATATCATCTACAACTGCAACACTATCAATTCTATGTGCAATACAAAATCTGACTTCAATGTTCACCTACAGGAGCTCAATAAAATGCACCTATGTAATCATGAAAATGCATGTAAATCACAAAGGAACCTAATATATCAAATCGCCATATGCCATTGATGAAGAGGCAAGCAATATCACATGAAATGATGACCTCATAAGCTCAAATCGAATTTCTGAAGCAACCGCCCTATTCTTGCCTGGCAATGTTTTAGAAAAATAAATACAGCCTCTAAGGTCCTCAAATTTGTCCTTGAAATGATTGTCTCGGTGATAGCAATTGAATGCAACAATACCCAGAACCAAAGGACACCTCTAAGTGAAGATATGAACAAAAATAGGTTTCCAATGATGCCCCAGCAGCAGTATATCATACTTCTAAATAAATTGTAGATGTTGCAAATCACCTTCAAAATGCATGAAACACCATCTCCATTCGCTATAGAATCTAGTGTTGCAACCTCCTTGGAGAATCAATGCCAAAACAAGAATATATATGCAAAATCATGGCACTAATATGCAGACTAAGATGACTGTAATAATATATCAGAATTCTGGAAATGACTAAATGAATGCAATTTGACCTCCTCAATGCAAATTCGTTGAAGACTATGAACTCCAAAATGTCTCCAAAGCAAACACCAACTGATATCATACAAAACTTGGCCAAAGGCCACAAAGTTTTAACCAATGAAGCACAAATGAAAGTCTGAAGTAACTTTCTCCCAGCTACAATAATTCAAGTGATATTTCACACCCTCAAAATTGCTTACAAATTGAGAGTTTTCGTTCTCAATGGCCAAAGACAACTGCAAAAACCCTAGGCTCCACAACCATCAAACATCAAACATCAACAACAACAAATATGGATGATGAGAATGAAGCCCATGATGTCTATTTATACTTTTTCCTCAAGAGGTTGGCCTCCTTCTAGAACTTTCCCAAGTCACCTTCTAGAAGGGATATTATTTTATTTTATTATTTTATTATTTTGCACTTTATAATAAAATAATTATTCATAACATAAAGTGCAAACATAACATTACTTTATAACATGAGGTTTCTAAAAATAGAAACATATTAAGAAATCATTAGAACACCTCCATATGAAGACTGAATCACGAAACGAGCCAACCAATCAACTGGGTATTTGCCAAACGACCCTCTTATCAAGCTCCATTAGCCTATGAAGATCAGGAATAGGCTAATTTCTCAAAACTCTATTGCTCATGAAAAAGGGGACATTACAAAAATCTAATTTTATTGGTGAGTGAATAGAGGGATTTGATTTATGCTTTTATTTAAATATTTTTTATTTATTTAAATTAGCAAAAGGGAAGATAAATAATTTAATTAAATAAACTATAGAAGTTTGTTTATTAAATTAAATAGAAGAAGTATGATAATTAAACAATAAAGTATAAAGCTTTATTTATTTAATTAAGATTGAATATGATGTAATAATTAAATAATGCCAACTATAAAGTTGTTTATTTAATTAAAACTGAAGAAATAGGAGAATTTAGAATGTGAACTATTTAAATAAGTATTTAATTTATTTAACAGTAGATGAATTTGAATAAGATGAAAATAATTGAATCAAGATTGAAGAATTATGATGAACTATTTAAATAAATATTTCCTATTTATTTAATAGTAGAATATTTTAAGGATTAATTAATTAAATAAGTCATATTTAATTAATCAGATTTCTCCATACCATTTTTAGGTGTATATAGTTTCAACACACCATAAATATATTGTTATAGTGTGCAACCTAGTCTATTTGGCACACAAAACAAGTCCCCCCTAGGGCCCATTATGCAACCATCATTATAGATTCCCCTAGTTTGAATTAACCCTCATTTAAACAACCTTTTTCCACCTAGGATTAAGTCATGTGGCACAACCTAGTATACCTTCAAAATTAAAATTTCCTACTCACGAACTAACCCTTGTGAAAAATAGTTGTTATGTTGACTTATGTGCCAAAAAAAATGAATTGAGCAACTAAGGATGTATCCTAGGTCATAACCAATCATGAAGTAACAAGGTAGAATTGCAGTATCATTCAATTCATGCACATTCAAGGGCTATGTTTTCATATTTAGGCACTACATGTGTACATCAGTACATCAATGTGTAATTCATCACATGTTTGGTGTGATTGTGAACTTGTATCATCATCTAAGGATTGAGTTTCTTTTGAGACAAACTTAATGACTTTCTACTCTCACCTCAACAACCCCCACTATGTTTTTCAACACCTCTTTTTTAAACTAGGTTATGAGTTGAAGGTGCATATATCTCATAAGATCATGTCAATAATGGACTAGGTTGCACCATTAGGATTGATCAACATCACACAATCTTATCTAAGACTAAGTCACATAACATGGCCATATCCACAACAAAATTATTTTAAGTAATTATTTCACTATGCTCTACTCACATATTCACAACCTAACTATTGATTCTAATAATTTGTTGCAACGCATCATGTCATCATTAAAGTTGATATTGTTACCTTATTAAAAAATAAGCACCTTAATCATTTTTTTTAATTTCTAATCTACTCAACTCTTGTATTAGATCTTATTTATTTATGCATATTAATTAATCATTGGGTATATCTTGATCACTTGTAGAAAGTGTTTATTTTTTCACACATAATTGGTGAACCTTGACATAGTTAAACTACCTGGAGTATATCCTTGGGTCATTTCTTCGTTCACTTTCAAATTCTAGATAAATATCCTATTATGTTTATTGAAAATGGAGGTAATTATGTAGCCTTAAAACTTGTAAAACTATTATATAGTAGATCTAATTAAGTGTTCTTTGTTACAATTTATTTATGGATGATTATATGTTTAGATTCATTTTACCATTTGTAGAAATAGACAGAAGATTGTAGAAGAATAAGACCAAAAGATAGAAGTGACACAACATATACCATGGAGAAACCCTTTTAGGAAAAAACTCCACCACCAGAATCAATAGTGCTTGTATTATTTAACCTTAGAACAAGATTACAATAATTCTTTATCAATCCTTGTTTGAGATGCTTCTTTTTCCTTCAACAATTCTTCTTCACAACCCGCAATAAAATTTGATAAAACTCTCTTCAACTTGCTGCAATAAATAGACAATAATGAGCAAAGAGTTTACAATTACAAAGCACAAAGTTTATCTCACAAAACCTATGCCTATTCTTTGCAAGTAGAGTTCTTATGTGAAAAACAATGTCAAACCAAGTCCCTCATCAATTTGGGCATCCCAAACTAAAGTCATAACTCAATGTTGATTCTGAAGATATCTTATAACCTTCTCCTCAAAGTTGGTGCCCAAGAATGGGCCCACTTAACTCAGCCTTATAAAATATCTTATCATGCAAAAGTGTTAACTCCAAGATGCCAAATTGGGTGCCCAAGGTGGGTCCAAGTCAATCTATGTTAACTAAAACATATCTCTCCACCATTCATGCAAATATCATGCATGATTGATCATCCCCACTTAATTGAATGTGGGCATGTGTAGGGTCATGGTATGCCAAAAAGTGGCAATGGAGAAAAAATAACGTGTTTCATCGACTCAAAAACGTGAAAATGCCGAGTTGATTTTATGTGGCTTGGGTGTCAGTACACACTACCGAAGCAAAGCCCAAACCTAGATTTCCAAATCGAATATTCGATTCAAATCGAATATCCAATTTGTGACAACATATATATTTCCATATCGGCCCGATTAAAACTCATTCTCATTTCACAATTCGTTAACCGCGGCGGGCGCACAGTGAAAAGTTCAATCCACAAATCAGATATCCGATTTGTTGCAAATCCATCTTCAAAAGGTTAGATTATTGATTTTTCTTTGCTCTAATCAAATTTTCAATTAGATTTGTGTAATTTTAGTTGATTTTTTTCAAAATAGGGTTTTTGATAGATTTTTTATGAAAAATTTGAGTTTAGTATGGATTTTGATGAAAATTGAATGTTTGTAATGGATTTTGATTTAAAAATAGTGTTTTATGTATTTGGATTAAAAATTAGAGAATTTTATAGATTTTTGTTAAAAACTAGGGTTTTTGTTGGATTTTTTTAAAAACTAGGGTATTTTTATAATATTTTCATTTATATTGTCTAATTTTAATTAGATTAATTTGTTTTTAATTTTAATCAGGCATTATGGCTGCTCCACTACCTCCACATCCATCAATTCAAGAATTAATTTCTAAAAAATTGCAACAATTAAGGGGCATTTCTGAAGTTAATACGAGAGTCCCTCGATTATCTGAGATGTCAAACACAATGAAAGAAATAATTAAAAACATAGAAATCCTCTCCTCGCAACATAATGCCTTTCATTCGTGGTGAGAAGACATGAGAGAATATTATGCATGTGGATTGTCCTATGACAATGTGAAAGATCTCGGAATAACCAAAGCCCAAATAGCCTCTTTATTTGTTAACCCCTGCACTGGTTTGTCGGTTAATGTTAATAAAACAAAACTTTCTATAAAATGGTGCACTCATAGAGACATTGTAGAAAACTTTTGGGATCGTTGGTGTATGGTTTTTTTGAAACCACCGAACAACAATTATGATGTACCATTTTACTTTATAAAAAAATTATATGCTGAGTTTGTGTTAGGGCATCATGTCAATTACTTTGACATTAAACCCTTCCAAGGTGGTAGGAGTATGCCCCAGGATAGACCAAGGGCAGTTAGAGTAATACCCCGCATATGTTCCCCTTCCTCCCCTTCCTCCTCCACCTTCAGTATACCATCCAAATATTATGCAGGATGCGGCCACACAGACTATCCATGCTATTCACTCTTTGAGTGGTCTGTTGGTTTCGCATGCTTCTGTTGTAGCTCAGCCACATTCTGGTGATGTTGGTGATGGCTCGAGTGCTGCTGCATCATCCTCGTCAGGTCCACATATTTGTGTACCACATACTTGCTCCATGTGTCGCCAGATATGCTTGGGTCCTCTTGTACACCTGTCGAGCATCCCTTAGACACTTCTGATTATGACTTCCATGATGTGGACATTATAGATCAAACGCAGGGGAGTGGAGCACACCGTACAGAGTCCTCTCCTGCTAGAGAGGGGGACATTGGAATAGTGACACAGGTAAAATTTAAGTTGTGAATTCATAACTTGCATTTGTTTTTAAAATGAATATTAACAAGAGATACACTAATATTTATTTACATGGTCTATTTAACAGTTGATGTTCGAGGAGGGGCTGACACATGTGATGGATAGCACCCTAAGGGCCATTTCATTTGGCCTCGACACACACACAGTATATATTTTTGCACTCACTCATTTACATTTATTTATTATATAATTTCTTGTCATTTGAATTGTCATTAATGAAATTATATAATAACTTATATGTTTATCTTATTTTCCCTCTTGTAGGAAAATACCTTAGGCGAAGGGTGTTCTCGTCCGCATTATGGAAGTGCACTATTGGATAAGGGGAAGGTAATTGAACTCAAATTTGATTGAATTAAGAATTTTAAGATCCTTTATTGATTATACATACATCGACATAGATTGGTAGTTTCATATGAACTTGTCATTTTTATGTGCAAGGAATTATGAGCTATATGTCCTTGTTGACAAGTGACACAACGCCCGAAGCAATACGTATTAGAACACTTGAAGGAGTAGGTGTTGAAGCACCTCAAGGAGGAGGTGTCGAAACACGTAAAGGAGATAAAGAAAAGAT